>PVJS01011068.1:0-46547 GCA_004027185.1 Glis glis | reverse complement strand
TCTCTCTCTCTCTCTCTCTCTCACTGTCTCTCTCTCTCTCTCTCTCTCTCTTTCTCTCTTTCTCTCTACCCAGTGAGGCCCTCCGCAACTTCGTGAGACCCGGTTTCAAAATAAAGTATAAAAAAATAGGGCCGGGGATGTAGCGCAGAGGTAGAACGCCCCTGGGTTCAATCCCCGGTACCACAAAAATAAATAAATAAATAAATAAATAAATAAATAAATAAATAATAAAAAGTAGTGAATTTCCCCAGATGTAGTACACACCTGTAATCCCACTCTTAGGGAGGCTGAGCCAGGAGGAGCACAGGTTCAAGGTCAACCTCCGCAACCTCAGTAGCTTAGCAAGACCCTGTTTCAAAATAAAAAATAAAAGGGCTTGGGGATGTAGCTCAAAGGCAGAACACCCCTGGGTTCAATCCCTAGTACCAAAAGTAAAACAGTAACGCATTTCGAGTAAATGTCTAATGTGTGATGCTGGTGTAGGCAACAGGACATAGGGTTGCTGGACCAGCTAACTCACTTCTCTGCTATTAACAGGCTGAGGAACCTCCCCACACTTCAGTTCCCTCGACTGTGAAATGGCACGTGAAGCTGGATTCTCCTTACTGGTCTTTGCTAAAACTTTATGATTCAGACATCCTTGCCTGATTCTTTCCCAGAATCACTTGGAAAGTCTCATAGAATGACCTGACCTCAAGAGTCTTTAAAAAAAAATTTCAACTTGACCGCTAATTATTTTTAAGTCCTTTAGGGTCCAGCCCATCTTCCCATCCAGAGCCACAAGGTCCTTTAGAAGACCGTTTATGCCAAAACACAGCAAGAGCAAGAAGGGACACAAGGAGACGGTGGACAGCATGTGCTGAGTCAGGGAGAATCCGCATATGACAGACCCGGGTCCTGCAAGCCAGAAAATTTCCAGAGAGTTCCTTATTAAGAACTCTCCTCCCTGCTTCATTCCCAAAAGTTAAGAAAGCACTTCACCCTGGAACTTTTTGTTTTCTGCCATTTTCTCCACTTAATCCTCTTGGACTTGGCAGAGGCTTTTTATGAGTCTGATGTCTCTTGACATAGCCACCTTCAGAGATGGCACCAAGTTCTGCCATGGGACCCATTTGCCCAATCAATTATTGCCTCTGCCCACCCAGCTAAGCCACGAATCTCCTATTTAGGAAAAGATAATACCCATAGTCATTAGGGCCCCGAGATTCTCACCTTGTACCTCCTTTCCACAGTCACATCCCCTCAGGGCAGGCTCTGGGCATCTTTCTAAAATCCATTTCAAAATCTACATTTTGTGCTCAGTGTCCTGTTCAATTTATTTAGACATCAAAAGAGCCAAAATGCTTGTGCCTTTATAGTTTCCATTCAAAAGAACACTTCGGTCCATTGGGCTACTAAAAAAAAAAAGGGCTTTTCTGTACCCAACTGTCACAGGCTGTATGTATTCAGCTTTGTCCTGAGAAAGACCTCAACCACTCGAGGGGCCCAGACGTCATTTCCCACCACAGCCTTTCATGTTAGACGTGGCTAGCTGCTCTTTGGTGCTCGGTCACTCCATAACTAAATATTGCTTTAGCACTCACTGCACAAAGAACTTCCTGAAAGCAGCAGGGAGACAAGCGAGGGGCTGACAATCAGTCCACTGTTTTCCTTGAGTGGCTACCACACACAATGCTGTGTCAAATGAAAGGGACCCGAGAGCCCCGTTCCACGCCTCAGCCTTCAGTGGTGACTTTTTCTCCTTTGGGGAAAGAGGCTGGCTGTGATTTAGATGTGACTAGCAATAGGCTTAGTCCTAGCATGAAACCACACATCAAAATCTCTTTGAAGGAAAGTAAATCTCCCCCCACAATTTGGGGAAGAAGAATCTTTGAGACAGAGCAGGAGAAGTGTCAAGAAGGGTTAACCTTGGACGTGGCTCCGGAGGATGTGTTTTTAAGGCCAGACTCGGTTTTCATTATATTGTTGCTATGCAAGTAAATAAATGAGCTCACTGCTACACCCAAGCCGGACAGAGAGAATTTATAGAGAATTAATAAACCCAGTGTAGGCAACATGTGGCTTTTCCTCTGGTCATCAAAAAGCAAGTAGTAATCTTGGACTTTAAATAGACAAACCTCTGTAACTTTACAGTTTCTGAAAATTGGACCCCAGTTCTAATGAGAGGCAGTGATCATGGTGATGTTTCTCTTCCTATGGTTTTCTTCAAAGGAAAGAGGTCAAATAGCTCCTTGAAGACAAAGAGGTTATTATAAAACCTAATAAATATGGTGGTGGCTCTGTTCATGCTTTTTAAGGGCATTTAAGTGAAATGAGTCCTTTCTGATAGACAATTTGGGAAACCTAAATATTCTTGCTAATGCATGAAACCCAAAGAGAGGTAGTATAAATAAATCAGGGAGCCGGAGAGCGGGCGGATTAGAGATAGACAGGAAGCAATCTAATTTTACTTTCTACATAGGCCAAGAAAAACAAACAGATGACTGCTAATCAGTGAAACCTACTTGTGAATTCAGACAATCTCGGGTCCTATTAACGGCAAGGTTATAAATGCAGAGTGTAATCAGTGTGCACAGTGGCACCTGTTAGCTTCTCATCAGTTACGCATTCTATTTCCTGTGCACCACCTGGGTCGCCCAGTTCCTTCCTAGGCCTTAGGGCAGAACACTGGAAGCTTGACACCAGATTCCTGCTCTGCTGGGTCCAAGGGCAGGCTCCACTGGCCAGTAATGGTGGCATTATCTAAATATCAAAGGGGAAGGATTGCACAGTGCCACCATGCTGGCCATTCCCATTGTTGATTTAGATTGTAGGGATTTAGACACAGGAGGACAAGAGAAGGGGCTACAAAGTTAGAACAACCACAAAAGTGATGGCTGTTAATTGTTATAATTTCTGTGTCCCTCAACTCTCTTGAAATGAAACCTCTTTAAGTGGTATTCTTTATTAGCTTTTAATTGAACTATGAATAATAATAAACACCAGAGCCAGACCAATGCTGTTGAAGTTTCCCATGTCCTACACATCACATCTCTGTCTCATATCCACTCCACTGACTCTTTCAAAAAGTATGATACTTTAGTTCAGCCACTATGGAGATCAGTGTGGAGATTACTCAGAAAATTGGAAATGGATCCACCATATGATCCAGCTATACCACTCCTGGGTATCATTCCAAAGGGACTGAAATCATAAAATTACAGTAATATATGCATATCCATGTTCATAGCAACACAACTCACAATAGTGAAATTATGGAACCAACCTAGGTATCCATCAACATGAATGGATTAAAAAATTATGGGAAATACACACAATGGAATTCTACTCCATAATAAAGAAGAACAAAATTATGTCATCTGCAAAAAAAAAAAATGGAAGGTCCTGGAGAACATTATGTTGAATGAGATTAGCCAGTCACAGAAAGTGAAGGGTCATATGTTTTCTCTAATATGCGGAAGCTAGGGAGTAATCGGGATACTGGAGGGACTTCAGATAATGGAGGAGAAGCTTCAGTGGAGCCAGGGAGGTGGTCTAGGAGAAGAAGGGGGAAAGGGAGGATCAATGAAGGAATTACTTCTATTGACATTATGTACATATATGAGATTATCAATGTCAATCTCAATACCCTGTATGGGGAAGGGAGGGAGAAGAGGGAGGCAGCCAGGGGAAAGCCCACCAAGTGCTGTGTGCATGTATGACACTATTTAAAAAAAAGTAGGATACTTCTTTTCCCTTTATAAAACATATATTTTTAAATTTTTTAAATAAGTATAGCAATTGTACATACTTATAGGGTACAATATATTTTTTCACACTTATATACAATGGGTGTCGATCAGATTGAGGTAACTGGCATATCCATCAGCTCAAAGATTTATAATTTCTTTGTGTTGAGAACATTTGAAAGCCTTTCTACTAGCTATTTTAAAATATATATAGCCAGGCATCGTGGTACACACCTGTAATCCCAGTACTTGGAAGGCTGAGACAGGAGAATCGCAGGTTTGAGGCCAGCCTCAGCAACTTAGCAAGACCCTCAGAAACTTAGTAAGACCCTGTTTCAAAATAAAAACGAAAATAGGGTACAGCTCAGAGATAGAACACCCCTGGGTTCAATCCCCAGTACCAAAAAAATAAGAAGAAGATAAGAAGCTGTGATAAGTAGCTGACCCACTATGGTAGAAAGAAAGTGCAGCAAATCATGGTAGGACTTGCAGATTCCTGGGGCCAAGGGGGATTAGCCTTGATGAATGGTGGGAGGCTGCCCAGCTCCCTCAGTGCTCCACTGAGCTGGCAGCAGGCAGCTGAGAAGCTGAAGTTTTCCTAACCTCAACGGCCTTTGCTACTGTGGCGCTGCCCCATCCCAGGCGGCCAGCCAGCTCTGCATGAGGGAGGCAAAGTGGGCGTCCAAGGAAAGATGGCCCCTGAGTAGACTGGCTGACACTTTGCCACGAGTGACATCGTGTGAGCAGAAGTTGTCCTGAGAGAAAACACTTTGCTTCTGCACATGCCAGAGAGATGGGTGTGTGTCCTGCTGGGTAAGATCCCCTGAATTTCAATAAAGGGTCCTGAGCTTGGGGCCTCGCCATCTTTCTCTCGGGTGAACATCCTTATCTCTAACCTCGCAGAAGCACGTTTCCCCTGGGGTTTGCCAGTGGAGTGTCTTGAGCTATGCTGGTGACGGTCCTGATAATGACAACACTGGGATGAGCAGCGGTGTAAAAAATAACCCAAGGGAATCCAGGACCAAAGTCCCTCGTCATTTGTTGCTTTGATCTGAAATTCCAAGCGCCCCTCAGACCTCACTTTCAACACCTTATGCATTTGCAAAGATTAATTCCATTCTATCTGACTTTAAGAACGATTCCATTTTGTTTTCTCTCATGGTTTAATCATGAAACATTTTGAAAGCAAACAGCCTTGAGATCTGTGATTACTGAGACACAGACAGAATCCTTATCAGCAAGCAAGCAAAAATTATCTGTTGTCTGCCCTGTTCTACCGCTTTGTCTCCCACATTCCTGACTTTCTTTCATTGTGTATCAGAGATCTTTTTTCTTTAATTTGCAGAAATAATCTGAGGCCTATAAAGTTGTTCTCTACCCCAGAAGGAGTTTTTTTCCTCCTTTCAGCCTCAAAGGCACACATAAATCTGATGTCATGTTTTCAGATGTTCTGGACAACCCTGATGACTTCAAGTCTGGCCACAGCCTGTGCAGGGGTGGGTTGGCTTCCAGTGAATCCTTACTTTTGGATGCCGTCCTTAGGGTTCCAACCCAAACGTGGAGATGGTTCACAAGGGTCCCTCCCTTGGCGATCCTTAAAATCCAGTATCCCCCACACCCCAAGAAGCCGTAAGAAACATCGCTTCTCAGACACCTGCTTCGGATCAGCAAACGCACCCAGGGAAAAAGCAGCCTCGCTGCTGTGAATTCCGTCTCTTTCAGATTTTGACCTAGTAATTCTTTATTATTCTTTAATGTGGATGTTGTTAAGAAGATTTGGGGGCTTGGGGGTATAATCCTGTGGTAGAGTGCTTGCCTAGCATGCTCAAGGTCCTGGGTTCATTTCCAGCACCATTTTTTTTTTTTTTTTTTGGTGGTACCGGGAATCAAACCCAGGGGCATTTTACCTCCGGGCTACACCCCCAGCCCTATTTTTTATTCTTTATTTTGAAACAGGGTCTCACTAAGTTGCGGAGAGTCTCACTAAGTAGCTGAGGCTGGCTGCGAACCCAGATCCTCCGGTCTCAGCCTCCCAAGTATTGGGATTACAAGCGTGCGCCACCACGCCTGGCTCCAGCACCATTTTTTAAAAAAGATATTTTGTATCTTTTCTTTATTTTTCTTAAATTGTCTTCAGCAAGATGATTAATCTGAATTACCTATCCACAATTTCTGGAAGGCAAAGTTCGCAGGTAAAATCTGTATATATAACCTAGGTGACAGTTATTGTAACTATAGCTGAGGTTGAAGGGTTCACTCAATACCAGGAACATTCTGTACTTGATCTCATTTAACACTCATAATAGCCTAGGAGGGAAGTACTATTATTTCTATAAGAAAATGGGCTTAGAATGAATACTCTTTTCGTTGTATTCTGACTGCTGCCGAGTGGTAGGGTCGGGTTTCGATCCTGCTCTGCCTGAAGCCTGGTTATATTGTCACTCACTCCTGTCTGCAGATCCGATTCTTCCAATGAGCCATAGCCCCAGTGGGGCATGACCTCTGCTCCACAGCTTCTCACGACAAGATGCTGTCACTCGTCCTTAGAACCATCTATCCCTTTATGTTGTATTTTCCTTGTGATGTCAAGGTAGAAAACAGGGTTGATTTGGGTTTCCATTTTCCAAAACACTCCCCTATATGTTTTTGGCTTGTGGCTAAGAAGTAGCCAGGTGTTCATGTCACAGGCAAGCCCGACTGGGGGACAGGGACCTCTCTAGAGGCCCTCCCTGGCCTCCCATAGGGATTTCGCCCAACTGGAGGGTACATCTTCCATGCTTCTGATTTCTCATCCTCATGTGAGGATTCACTCAGCTGTCTTAGCTTCCCCACTCACCCAACACTACCACACATGGGTGATAAGATGAGTTCTGCCCTTTATGTCATAGGTCCCCTTTAACCTAGATCTGGCCTGCCTGGACACCCAGCTTATTTTATATAGGCAGATTGTGTTTAGTATGCTCTCTATTTCCATCCCACTTTACTTAACAAAAGCCTTGAGTTTTCCTTTAGTTCATTCATGCATTCAATCAATACATTTATCCAAGACTTGCCATATATCCAGGCGCAGTGGTAAGCCCTGTTGTTTCTATCTAAATGAATAAGAAATGGTCTCTGACTCGAAAATGCTGAGAAAAAAAAGTTGCCCTGAAATAGTCAAACCACAAGTGTTATCACCAGTACCAGCAGAGATGTGTGGATGACGTGCTCAGGCAGTTAGAGGAGGGAGATGGCTTATCTGTCTGGATAAGGCTTCAAGGGAGAGGCACTCAGCTTGGCCTTGAAAATAGAATAAACTGAATGTGAGGAAAGAAAGAACATCCTAGACAAAGACTCAGTGTGAGTCGAGGCATGGAGGTGTGGGCGTGCCTGGCATTGAGGAAGAACAGCGTGGTCCAGTCTTGCCAAGGGATAAATAGGTGGGAGCTTGGGGGGCTGCCCCTGGGGCTTTCCAGGTCCTAAGGAAGGAGGGCAAAAACACATAGACGAAGACCAAGGCAAAGACTGGCAGCCTGGGGGCCAGAGACATTTTGCATTTGGCCAAGACGCTGTTCTAAATATTTGAATCAATTTTAGAAACTAGGAGATTTCATATAAAAATCCAGATGTCTGACTTCTGAAATTTTAAAAGACACGACAAGGCAGGGATCATTTCTTCAGGACAGCAGTTGGCTGGAGTAGAGACACAGTGGCCTCCTCTCCATGGCACCTAAGTTGTCTCCTCAACACAAAGCCCAGCCGGTTCTGACCTACACCCTACTTGCTCAACCTTCAAGCATCTGAGCCAGGGCCCTGGCTCTACTGAGGTATGAGCCCGGGCGAACAGAACACAGAACCCTCGGGGAAGAACCCGAGAGCCTCTCTTTCAACCCGCTGCCCCTCACATGTGTTGATTCTCAGTGTGCCCCACATCACCATCCAAACACAGGCTCGCAAAATTATGAGACATGAAAATAAAATCACCCCACCAAATCCTCTAGGAATTGGCTCCAGGCCCCTCAAGCTTACCAAATTCCATATAAAATAGCATAAACCCAGCATGGTGGTGCATACCTGTAACCATAGTACTTAGGAGGCTGAGATAGGAGGATTGCAGGTTCAAGTCTAACCTCAGCAACTTAGCGAGACCCTCATCCACTTAGCAAGGTCCTGCTTCAAAATAAAAAAAAAAGGGCTGGGGGGGTGTAGCTGGGAGGTAGAATGCCCCTGAGTTCAATCCCCAGTACACACACACACACACACACACACGCACACACACATGCACACACACACACAAAGGCATAGAATTTTCATATAACCTACACACATCCTCCCATAAACTTTAAATCATCTCTAGATGACTTATAATACCTGATAACAATGCAAATGGTAAATAACTATACTGTATTTTTGGAAATAATGATAAAGATGAAAGTCTATATATGTTCAGTACAGATGTAATTTTTTTTCCCAAGCTGGTTGAATCCATGGGTGTGGAACCTGCAGATACAGAGGGTCAACTGTATGTGAAACATCTCCAAAACCAGCTCAGGCAGCCAGGATCTAAGGCTCGAAATGGAGTGAATCAAACACCATTAAAGTGTAGAGTGGGGCAAACTGAGGCCATTTGCTTGTTTTTATGTAGAGAACTAACATACCCCAATCTTTGTTCTTTTGATCCTCCTCTGCCAGGGCCGACAGTCAGTGCACAATAGATTCTTGTGCAGAAATATCACACTGAACCCCTCTGATATGTATAGTTAATATGAGTTAATAAAATTATTTTAAAGAAGAAATCAAAAAGAAAAAGAAAATGCTTATAGCCTGCCCCTCTTCTGTGCTTTATAGCTCTTCCCAAAGTCTCTGTCTTGGGAATGTCTTGTTAGTTGACAAGCATGTTATACTAACATCCAAACATGATTGGACTCCTCATTAAGACAGGGACAGAAAATCCACAACTCAAAGTTTCAGTGCAGAGTCTCTGCGGGGTAATCAGGGAAGCAATTGCAGTAGCGTTTGGTCATAAGGCCACAGGAAACCTCACAATTTAGCCAATTTAGCCCCCTTCGAGGCAACAAGAATGAATTAAGAGGTCAGTCTGATAATTCCTAAGGCTAAGCCCTTGGAACTGTAAATAAATACGTAGCACAAAAGGAATGCAGAAAAGAAAAACAAATGAAGAGAAAAAGGAAATGAAAATCCTGGCCTGATTTCATTGAGAAAAGTAGTTTTAAAATGCCCTTTGTGTAGCAATGCCTCACCGTACAAATACCCAGGATTTGACCAAATTACATGTGCATGTACAAATGTGTAAGAATGAATCCCACTATGAAGTAAAGTCCCAATGCACCCCCAAAAATCTTAAAAAGTAAAAATAAAGAAAATGGCCAAAAGAGTAATGTAAAATAAATGTAGAATAGTTCCAAGAAAAAAATACAAATTTTTTTCAAACCTCAGGCAAACTTGAGGTCCCCTTAGCTAGACCTGGGTGCACCTCTTAGACTGAGGTTCGCCAGTTCTAGGAGGAGTGCTGAGGAGAAAGTAGAAAGGTTTGGGGGTTCTTCTGTTAAGCAGGAAGAAAAAGGCTCCCTGAACCACAAAACTGGAGACTGTGTAAGGCACAGCTCTGTCAGCACTTTGCTCTAAGGAAAGAACACACAGTTGGCACCAGAGTGACCCAAGCAACGGGTCCAGGCAGGGCATGTCTAAAAGTAGACCTCTAGCTCCCCGACCTCAGACGTCACCACGCCGATCGCTAACTGCCTTAGACGGGTCCGGCCAGTTGCAAAACAGGGGTCTCATTTAAATGCCATTTGCGGACCAGTGTGAATTAGATTGTACCATCAGGAACGGAACGCTGGACTGAGGGGCAGTTGTATTTAGTTGGCTTTTTCCCGCTGTGGTTTTCACCATCTGTTTCTTTGAATGCATAAACAGGGAAAATGACTGGTTTGGAATGTGAAGTTTTTAAAAACCAGATGACCACAGGCATCCTCTAAATGAGAAAGAAAGAGCAAGTTGGGGTTCTGTGACATTTGTCAGGAAGTGAAATGTTAAATACCGAGAAGCATAGATGTGCTCTGCCAGGGAAGGCCCAGGAAGGCAAGGAATAGCTCTACCCATGACCCTTTCAGAGGGTCGTGCCCCATGTTTCCATGTCACCCAGGACCATTTTCAGACACCAGTGCCACCCTCTCTATGTCCCCCTTCTCTCTTTTTTAAACGAAAGATGAACAGTTAGCTGGACTTCAGCATAACCAGCCTTGGCTGTCCATTAGCATTATTCCTAAATTGGCAACCTTGGATAGAATCTACTCTTAGAAACTTTTAGACTGAACAAAAGCTGTGTTGTGATCAGAGTCTATTATAAAGCCCAAATGGAGAGCTACAAATAGAGGAGTTGATGAGATAGACTGAGAAATCTTCATGTCCTTCCTGGACAAATATATAGTATACATATATACAAGGGCATTAGGAACACAGTGTGTTTTGCTTCAGCAAAGGGCATCCTGCTTTTAAAAAAGGAAGATTTTTCCATGCACAATACCATGGCCACTCTATAAAATGGTTCTGTTTGCTCCATGCCAACAAACCTTAAAGCAATAGGTTCCTTTTGTAAACTTGAGGGAGTGCAGAGACTTGATGGAAATGTTAACTGCATACTAATCTCTTTTGCCTTCACTGCAAGAAACAATCAGTTGTAAGCAGCAGGGATTTAAAACAAGATTGAACTCTGGCATTGTAGAGCCCCTGGGGAGAAGGGCACTGGTGCCTTTGGCTCTGTTCCACCCATTTCGGCACAAGACAGACAGGGAGCATTTTTCACATACTTTTGTAGGCAGCCTGACGCCAGCATTTTCACAGTGGGGAAAGGATTTTAAAAGATGAGGGTTTCTTGGGGGAACAACCAGCTCTTCCTAATTTGCAATGTCTGTTCTCAAAGATGAGGTGGGAGATACTTGAGGTGAACGCTGTTAATGATTCTGGGCGTGGACATTAGGCAAAAACAAGACCCTGGCAATTTAGAAGCCCTGAGAGGATTAAATATGTATTCAAAATGAATTGTTTATCTAATGCCTCCACCTCCCCCCCCCCCGCCGCCCGTGCGTAGGACACCAATGCCGTATGTAGATATGAAGATAGGAGCCGGCCAGGTGAGACTGATTCCATCAGCACTGGCTCCAGATGCCTGAGTTGTGATGAGTGCATTTGACGCAGGAACTGTTGGGGATGTTTGCTTCCCTGGCGGAAATGGAAAAATGGTTAGAGATTAGAGGTCAGGAGACCTGAACGCTGGTCCTGGTAGCTCCCTGAATGAGTTCAGGCAGCCCTCTGTATCATAGGTTCTACATCCCAGGATTCAGTCAGCTACAAATCAAACATATTTGGGGAAAAATTTGCATCTACACTGAACATGTATGTACAGGCTTTTTTTCCCCCTTGTGGTTATTCTCTAAACAATACAGTATAACAACTATTGGCATAGTATTTACATTGCATTAGATATTATAAGTAACCTGGAGATGATTTTAAGTATATTGGATGATCTGCAAAGGTTCTATGCAAATACTACACCATTTAATATAAGGGACTTGAGCATCCATGGATTTTTTTTTTTTTTGCAGTACCGGGGATTGAACCCAGGGGAATTCTACCTCCAAGCTACACCCCTGGCCCTATTTTTTATACTTTATTTTGAAACCGGGTCTCAAGAAGTTGCGGAGGGCCTCACTAAGTAGCTGAGGCTGGCCACGAACCTGGTCTCCGCCTCCCAAGTACTGGGATTACAAGTGTGCGCCACCACGCCCGCCCGGCTTCCCATCCATGGATTTTTGTATCTGCAGGGGGTCCTAGAACTAATCTCCATGGATACCATGGGTACCAAGGGAGACTGTTTTCATAAGTTAGATTGAAAGTCCCAGAAGCTTTAAGGAGAGCACTGTTGAGCATTGGCTTTGTAAAAGCACTCTTCCCAGCCATGGAATTTTAGTTATAATCATAATAATAATGTCAGATGAAGAGGCATACTAGAGAAGATATGAGAGGAATTTCAACTGGCCAAACTATTTGCATTATTTGCTTTATAGAAGTTTCAGAGCCTTAAAAAAAGTCAGTATGCTGTGCCTTTGGCTGCTCCAAATGGGTCATCTAAGACTTTCATTGTTTAAACACCAGTCTCCCTAAAACTCTATGTTGGGAATTGAGACTCATCTGATGAACTTGGAGATGATTTTGTGACTAAGAGGGAGGGCAATAGAGACTTTTCAGGGACCTGCTTCATATTGGCATCCAAGACAGATTGAAAAGTCACCTTCCTTTGCTTTTCCTTCTTTCTTCCCTTCCTTCTGTCCTTTTGGAGGGGGGGATGAGGGATGAGTGCCTGAGTAGGAGGCCGGGAGATTCAACGAGGACTGAAGCTTGGATCTTACCCCTCTGTGTGTTCTTTCCTGCAGGTGATCACTCCAGTGAGGACGGGCCACGGCTATGTGTACGAGTACCCACCCCGGTACCAAAAGGACGTGTACGACATCCCTCCTTCCCACACCACTCAAGGGGTACGTACTGGGCACACTGAGGACGCAGTCACCAGGGGCAAAGAGCTCTTGGGATAGCGTTCCTTCAGGACTGCAGAGGAAAGGAAGTTCACGAATAATGCAGATTTCACTCAAAGCTTTGTTTGGGTCATCAATCCAGGAGTCATTTTAGGCAATGTTTTTACTTTTGTTTTTGTTTCTGTTTTTGTTTTGTGGTACTGAGGATTGAACCCATTGGCATTCTACCTCCAAGATATAGACCCCCCAGCCCTTTTGTTTTGTTTTGAAACCTATGTTGATGCAACTGGTCTTGAACCTGCAAATGTCCAGTCTCAGCCTCCCAAGTACTGGGATTACAGGGGTGTGACACGACGCCCTGTTTAGCCAATGTTTTTTTAAGTTATGTTTTCTGGACTTGCCTTATCAGGAAATCCTAGTCCTTTATCTGAGAAAGCTCTTGTTGCTTTATCAGTTTATCATCTTATTTCAGGAGGTATGGAATTTATTTAGTTATTTATTTTTGTGATACTGGGGATTGAACGCCAGGGGCTTTCTACCTCTGAGATACACCCCCAACCTATTTAAGTTTTATTTTGAAATAGGGTCTTGCTAGGTTGATGAAAGTCTCACTACTTGCTGAGGCTGGCCTCAAACCTGCGATCCTCCTGTCGTAGCCTCCCAAGTACTGGGATTACAGGCATGCACCATGTCTGGCATTTGGAGGTATGAAATTTAAAGTACAGGCAGTATAGCTATTTCATCAAAGATTATTTTTATATTCAATCTAAGTCAAAGAACACAAAATTTATAAAGAAAAATTCCATTAACCCCTTGTGGTAGGGAATTCTACCAAAGGTCAAGCCTGTACAAAACCAAGTAAATAAATCCATAATAAAATGGTAACATAGCCGGGCATGGTGGCGCATGCTTGTAATCCCAGTACTTGGGAGGCTGAGACCGGAGGATCCGGGTTTGCGGCCAGCCTCAGCTACTTAGTGAGGCCCTCTGCAACTTCGTGAGACCCGGTTTCAATAAAAAGGATAAAAAATAGGGCCGGGGGTGTAGCTCGGAGGTAGAATGCCCCTGGGATCAATCCCCGGTACTGCAAATAAATAAATAAATAAATAGTAAAAAATAGGGCTGGGGGTGCAGTTCGGAGGTAGAATGCCCCTGGGTTCCATCCCCGGTACCGCCAAAAATCCAAAACACCAAACAAACAAAAAAAATGGTAACATAAAAAAATGACTACTATATGACATTTTCACTCTCCTCAGGTCTATGACATCCCTCCCCCATCAGTGAAAGGCCCTGTGTTCTCAGTTCCAGTGGGAGAGATAAAACCTCAAGGGGTATACGACATCCCTCCCACTAAAGGGGTAAGTAAACTGTCAGAGAGCACCCAAAAAGAGGGGTGTGTGTGTGTGTGTGTGTGTGTGTGTGTGTGTGTGTGTGTGTATTAGTCCACTGGGATAAAACAAGAAGGGCAAACCCAAAAAGGGGAAAAACTAGTCTGAGTGAGGGAAAAAAGGAAGGAGGGATGGAACAGAAGAAGGCAAGGCAATAATGATAACTCTAGGGATTCCAAATTCAGAAGCTCTTTAAAAACAAAGAAATCAACAAGGAGAGCAAATCGGAAGGGAAGATGGTTAGTTCAGGTTGGCAAGTTCTCAGACATCCGGTATTTATTTATTTTTTGTTTTTGTGTGGGTGTGGTACTGGGGATTGAACCCAAGGGCATTCTGCCTCTGAGTTGTACCCCCAGCCCTTCTTATTTTTTTATTTTGAAACAGGGACTTACTAAATGGCTGAGGGTCTCTTTAAGTTACCGAGGCTGTCCTTGAACCTGCAATCCTGCTGTTTCAGCCTCCCAAGTACTGAGATTACAGGCATGTACCACCATGCCTGGCTATACATATTGTAATTACAGAGGGTTTTATGACCTATTCAGTCTAGGTGTAAGAGTAACCCTCTGGGAAACACAGTTATCTTTATTTTATAATAAGGGAACTGTGTTTCAGAACAGTCAGGCCACTTATGCAGCCTCACACAGTTGGTGTGATGACCAGGGAGAGAACTCAGCTCTTCTGGTCCTCAGCCTAGTGTGTTAATGCGTCATCTGCCTCTCAGCATGGGTCAGCCAGGGAGGGATACCCAGGAAGTGGTCACAAATGTGGGCCCGGGACCCAAGGACAAGCAACTCAGCCAGGAGACAGCACCGAGACCACGGGGAAGGATGCCCTTGTCATGGGATGGAGGAGGTGAGAGGAACAGCACCCTGGGAAACACCTTCCCTTAGCGAGTGAGGGTGAGGGAAGAGTAGCCAGCAAACGGGCCTGGGCATTGCTATAGACTGTCCAGTTTCTTCACACCCCCGTGAGCCAACAGAACAAATAAGAGCTTTGCTTTCTATTTCTTTTCAGGTCTACGCCATTCCACCCTCGGCTTGCCGGGATGAAGCAGGACATAGGGAGAAAGAATATGATTTCCCCCCTCCAATGAAACAAGCCGGGAGACCAGACATCAGACCCGAGGGGGTTTATGACATCCCCCCAAACAGCACCAAGCCAGGGGGGAAGGACTTCCATGCAAAATATAACTGTGAGGTTCCAGGAGCCGCCGAATCTGTGACCCGAAGGCACCAAAGCCTTTCCCTGCGCCATCCCTCCCCGCAGCCGGGGCAGTCAGCGGTCACTCATAACGACGCATATGATGTCCCCCGAGGAGTTCAGTTCCTGGAGCCCCCAGCAGAAACCAGTGAGAAAGCAAACCCCGAAGAAAGAGATGGCGTTTACGATGTCCCTCTGCATAACCCAGCGGATGCTAAAGGCTCTCGGGATGTGGTAGATGGGATCAACCGATTATCTTTCTCCAGTACGGGCAGCACCAGGAGCAACATGTCCACATCCTCCACCTCCTCCAAGGAGTCCTCATTGTCAGCCTCCCCATCTCAGGACAAAAGGCTCTTACTGGATCCAGACACAGCCATCGAGAGACTCCACCGGCTCCAGCAGGCCCTGGAGACGGGCGTCTGCAGCCTGATGGCGCTGGTCACCACGGACTGGCGGTGCTATGGATACATGGAAAGACACATCAATGAGATCCGGACCGCCGTGGACAAGGTGGAGCTGTTTCTGAGGGAGTACCTCCACTTTGCCAAGGGAGCTGCAGCCAACGCCTCCTGTCTCCCGGAACTTGCCCTCCACAACAAAATGAAGCGGGAACTCCAAAGAGTGGAGGACTCCCACCAGATTCTAAGCCAAACCAGCCATGACTTAAACGAATGCAGCTGGTCACTCAATATCCTGGCCATCAACAAGCCCCAGAACAAATGTGACGATCTGGACAGGTTTGTGATGGTGGCCAAGACAGTGCCCGACGACACCAAGCAACTGACCACCACCATCAACACCAACGCAGAGGCTCTCTTCAGACCAGGCCCGGGCAGCTCGCACCCCAAGAACGGGCCTGAGAGCATTATGAGCTCGACTGAGTACCCACATGTGGACTCCCAGATGCAGCCGCTGCATCCTGGGGACTGCAAGGCCCAGGCCCACAACAAGCCCCCCACCCTGGGAAAGGACCAGCTGCCTGACAGCAGTAGCAGCGATGGTTCGGAAAGGAGCTGGATGGATGATTATGATTACGTCCACCTACAGGTAAAATCAAACTCATAAACTGCCTACACTCACAGTCAGGGAGCCCGAGACTAACGCTGCAAGGCTCTTAGGCCAGATGACCAATGGAGAGACATGATTAATGTCACTCCAGGTGGTTTGAAAGTTGAGGTGATATTGTACAGAAGGAAGAACACTGGACTGACGGTCCAGAGACCTCGTGGTTCTTGACCTTTCTCTGACACTAATTGTGTGATCAATTTATTTAACCTCCTTGGGCCTTACTTGCATTTGCAAAATGAGTGCCTTATAGGGTTGGATTAGGTCCCATTGATATGCCTCAGGCATACAGGAAGAGATTTGTCAAATAGGATAGTGCATCCAAGATAATCTTACCAACTCTACTTCTATTTGTATTTTATGATATAGTTCCATATAATAGTTTGGTGGGGAAAATAAGATTTCACTGTTAAGAAAAACTATTGAAAACCTCTATACATAGAGAATGTCAAAGGTCCCCTCTAGGTCTACAGTGTGCGTGTGTGTTTACTTACTTACAGAGATACTTAACCCCGTCTCAGACTTACCTAGAGGACAACTGGGTATTTGCCAGTTGGTCTGGAGCTTAGTTTGCATATGAAAATCCTGCAATGATAGCGTGTCTCCTACCAATGGAAATTCTACATACTTCCAAGTTGACCTGGGACCCTGGCAGCTTCCATTATGAGGAATTAAAACAGTCTACGAAGATCCATTATTTAGAATTTGACTCACTATCTTATTTTTTTATTCAACCAAAAGCCATGAATTATACTGAAAATTATTAAACTACCATATGTCCCCAAGTGCAAGAAAATGCGGGAGGGTCAACTGAGCCACACCTGGGACTTAGGAATGGCACAGGGACAGGGTACACGGAGGTATTGGACATTCACCTCATTGGTCATCCACCTTTGCACAATGGGAAATATTAATTTGGAGTAGGGAGATAGAGGCGATTCAGAGAAACTCTAAGTGAAATGTGGACCCCACTTAGACCTGTGTCTGGAGGTTTATGGTTCACATATAATCTATGAGAAGAGAACCATAAGACATAGAACTTTTTAAGGAGGTTAGAAAGGGATCATGGGAAGCTCTCCAAAAATGGTAAGACAGAGCAGGTAGCATGGTGCCCACAAGGACATGGCTTTAGTATCCAGCCTCAACCTCATCCAACTCTGGGGTTCACAGGGCCTAACTGGGTGTGCGGGAAGTAGCCAAGGCTGTAGACAATGAAAGAGTGTGTGCGCATTTGTCAATGAAACTATTAGGCTAAGTGAATCACAGTGATGATGTAATGTGTTCTTTGTGTTGAAAAATAACAGGGTAAAGAGGAGTTTGAAAGGCAGCAGAAGGAGCTCTTGGAAAAAGAGAATATCATGAAACAGAACAAGATGCAGCTGGAACATCATCAGGTAAGTTCAGTTAGAACAAAAACTTTTTGGTGGTGACAAGGTTTCCTGCTGAGCAGGAAAAGCATAACTTCAAAAGATTCTGATTTGGATCCTGCCAGCACAATGGTGTAAATAAGCTCCAAGGTATAAAATAGGGTGTTAGAACAAAGAGAAGGCTTATGGCCTTGCTAATACAGCTGGGTATACCTGGATTACATCCAAATGACAGGGTTTTTTTGTTTGTTTGGTTTTATTTTTTAAGGCTGGTTTTTTTTTTTCATGTTTTAAAACCAGAACATTTATTGTGACTAGTTGTTGAAACTCTCAAGATGAACTGGATGCTGCAACAGCTGCCCTCCTGGGTTTAGGTGTTGTTCCTTCATGGAATCCATGCCTGAATCTGCAATATACAATTTTTAGGTGCCTCATTTGACCAGTCCCGGTGGTATTTCATCTTTTAGCCTTGGCGCTCCAGTTATACTTTCTCTTGTGCTTGGCAGGGTAGCCACATTTGCCACAGGTAGACTTCTGAAGGTGGTAGGCCTTAGAACCACAGCGGCGGCATAACGTGTGTGTCTTATTACGACACTTTCCAAAGGATGACGTTCCCTTCGTCATCTTTCTTGTGTGTCAAGGCTGGTTAATATATAAACTATCAGGACCATTTGGGTTAAGGCTATTAGTCTCAAGATATGAGACTCACTTGAGCTTGCCCAAAAAAATGGCTTTATATATTGAGGCCATAGTAAGGAAATTCAAGAACAGAAAATGAAGGTATAGCCAAGTTGGGTGAACACTAGGACTGTATATTCTCTCTCCTTGTACTTCCTTTGCTTCTCTATATATCTACTTCATTCTCTCCTGTTTTCTGACATGTCCTCTGCTTACCTGCTCATCGGCTCCCCTCTAACTTTACTGAGCCCAAAAATACTCATTCAAAGGCCTTTCTATAGGTGACACTTCATCTCAGCTTCTTCAACTGATGGCCAGGTCCTTTCTGTGGTTCATCAAATTCCTAACAAAGTCTGATTCTCATTCTCCCCACTGCACCCCAGTCTCTCTACTGTGTCTTGCCAGCAGCAAAGTCTATGACTTGGCCATGCGTGGTTCAATTTAAGGGTAGGAGGGTAGGACACAGTGTTTTCAAAATATATCCAAGCCCGCTGATTACCAAGGACCTTGGGCAGGGCATGTTTATTCAAAAGTTGAGAATGAGTAGGCTGATAATGATGAGTATTACTAGAACAAGAGCATAAAAATAAAATGATGTGGACCAACTATGTGCAAGCCTTCTAAGGTGATCAAGTAAAGCTACAGGTAATGACATGAAGTGGCATGCTGTTTTTCGGAAATTCGAGTTCTAATTCTTGCTTTCTGACCAACCAACCATGTGACCTTAGGCAAATCATGCAACCTCCTGAACTTCAATTATTTCTATATGAAATGGAAAAGTGCCTCCCCTCCATCTAATATGCAAGGAGAGGATATATTGATGAACATACTTGCAAAAGCCTAAGCTGTATTAAAGCTAATTCATTATTTTTTACTAAATGCCTTGGAACATCCCCCTGTATCTTTTTATGTTTGTATTGGCATTTGGCCAAGTAAGACAGCAGGATTTGGGAGAACTTGCTGAGACACAATGATTCTGAAGAAACAAGCAGATTCCATAGACAAGTGAAGCGGGCTGTGCCTTTCTTGGGGGAGAAGCTGGGTGAGGTTATCCCTGCTCTGACTCAGTCATACATTGAAATGGAGAGATTAACTGAGTCCTCAACTCAGATCATCTATAGTACTGGTCTGCCAAAGAAAGGTCTCTCCTGAGTCTTAGGAAAAGAGCTAGAAGTTGTTATGATTGCCATTGGGGATGATAGGAGAGAAGCAAGAGAGCTAACATTACTCTGTACAAGGTCCTTTTAACAGCTCTGGGGAGCTAAGCTATGATGCACAAGTAGCACTCAGATTTCCTTAACTGCATCATTTGTCCTAAATTCGTGTATATTTATATGCATCAGTCTTCCCCATAGTGCTGGATTATAACATATCTAGACATTTTGGTAGAAAGAGTAGGAGAAATAGAAAGGGGTCATGAGCTGTCATTTCACCTAAGCACCTTGAAGAGACTCGGGGCTTTCCCCAGCAAGGAGCTAACTGTTGATTTATTTGACAAAAGGATCACTTCATTTGGATTTTCCTTGCCACCTCCCATCATTTAATAAACATTTACACAGAGCCTATGATATACCAAATACTATTCTAAGCACTCTGTAAATATTAATTCATTTAACTTCCATAAAGGCAGAGGTGGCGAGACTGGAATTTAAACCCTATGCCACCTTCCAGCCAGAAGGCAGAAGTGTTCGAATCATAGAAGGTCTAAAGTGGAGGATTCCCCAGGGATCATCTTCCCCTCTACCTACATTGCACAGTTTAGGAAGCAAGGCAACTTGACCAAGGTGTCACAGCTACTAGGCCTCTGACACTTCGTGGGAGTTATACTGGTGTCTTTTAACGCTGGTTAAGCGCCCAGGTTCCTATCCATGAGCCTTGTCCTTAACATAATCTACTTTTGTCTTCCTTCCAGCTGAGTCAGTTCCAGCTGTTGGAACAAGAAATTACAAAGCCGGTGGAGAATGACATCTCCAAGTGGAAGCCCTCTCAGAGCCTCCCGACCACAAACAGCAGTGTGGGTGCACAGGACAGGCAGCTGCTTTGCTTCTACTACGATCAGTGTGAGACCCATTTCATCTCCCTGCTCAACGCCATCGATGCGCTCTTCAGCTGTGTCAGCTCGGCCCAGCCCCCGCGGATCTTCGTGGCCCACAGCAAGTTTGTCATCCTCAGTGCGCACAAACTGGTATTCATTGGAGATACCCTGACGAGGCAGGTGGCTGCTCAGGACATTCGCAATAAAGTCATGAACTCCAGCAACCAGCTCTGCGAACAGCTCAAGACTATAGTTCTGGCGACCAAGATGGCTGCGCTCCATTACCCCAGCACTACCGCGCTCCAGGAGATGGTGCATCAAGTAACAGACCTTTCTAGAAACGCTCAGCTGTTCAAACGCTCTTTGCTGGAGATGGCGACATTCTAAGAGGAAAAGAAGGCAGGTGGGGTGGGGTGGGGCTGAGTGAATGGTGACTGAGGAAAACTGGAAATACTACTATCTGGTTTTTGTAAATGTTATCTATTTTTGTAAATATTTTATATGCAAATGAAATATTTTAACATTTTACGAGTTAGACCACTTTCAGAAATTCAGGGAGCTACAGAAGGAAGTCTTGTTTTTTTTTTCCCTGTGTGGTTCTTTTGTATACATATAAGTATCTGAGACATAAGCTGTACAGAAATGTGCCCATGTGCTTGTGTATGCCTGTGTATTCATGTTTGTAGATGTTTGTCTGATACATTCCATTTAAAAAAATGAATAAAGAAGCACCTTAGTAAGCACCTCCTAATGCTGCATTTTGGGTTTTTGGGTTTGTTTTTTTTTTTTACAAACTATACAAGTTGATTGTAATATTGTTCTACATTTACTAGTGATGATTCTGAGCCTGGCACACCCAAATATGGTATATCCGCAATGTTCACATCCCACATAATAACGCACATTATGGCTTATTCTTGTTTTAAAACCTCTTTCAAAATTGACTGTCATGAACCCACTATGGCAAAATGCCCCACTTCTGGTTAAAAAAAAGCCGTCTTGGAGAGCAAGTTTCAGAAAGCATTTGTTAACCCAAGATTCAATATTTCAGGTGCCGGAGAGAGAACTGTGTTAAGAGGCCATGTCAGCCCAGCATGGTGGCACACGCTGGCAATCCCAGTACTTGGAAGGCTGAGTCAGGAGAATTACAGGTTCAAAGCCAGCCTCAGCAATTCATTGAGGCTTGTATCAACTTAGCAAGACCCTGTTTCCAAATAAAAAATATATAGGGCTGGGGGTGTAGCTTGGAGACAGAATGACCCTGGGTTCAATCCCCAGCACCAAAAAAAAAAAGGCCATGTCTGCACTTGGGATTGGGTTATTTCAACACTGAGAGAAAACTACAATAAAAAGATAACACTTATTTCTCCTGGGGCTGTTTCATCTTCTGCATTTGTGAGTGACTCAGCCATGAAGTTTTCCAAAGGATGTTTATTGAGTTGCAAAAGAAAAAGAAACATTATTTGCAGCAGAAATTCATGAAGACACATCAGACTATGATTGTCCACAAAAAGAAGGGCTGGTTCCATCTCCCAGTTGTAAGTAGAGACCTTTCTGACTCTGCACATTCACTTAGATACTTCCATTCCATTACCTGAGGGACATTGGCCAGTTCCTTGGTCACTGAACCTTAGAGCCACCAACTAGTTTGCTACTGTCTCTCATCGTTGGTCTTGCCCTCTCCTTAAAACTCATACAATGTAGACTTGACACTCGGAGCAGCTGTGGAGAGTGCCTCTGATCTTACAACTCTTTGTGGCCAGTGACCTCATGTATAACCCCACCACCAATTCAGCTAGTCAAAGCATCTATCCCCTGGTCTGTCTTCACACCAGCTGGTATAGACACAGCCCAGGCACCATAGCCATCAGACTCATGGTGGGTGAATGGTATACTTCCTACCTGCTGGATAAATGTATTCATAGATTGTCAAGAAACGTGTTTTCTATAGTGTTTCAGTCCATAAAAAATGATTTTATCCCAGTGTAGTTGGAATATGCTTTTATTTGTAGTGTATGTCATGACCAAATTAAGCTCGCTTATTTTGAATGACCAAATCATTGGAACAAGAAAGGATTTAATAAGAATGCATGATCTCAGTGTGATAAAAAAAAATCAGTGGAAGTTATCGTGGAAGGTGCTTTCCAAACAACTGCTATTGTAATTTTCAAAGTTCTGCACTGCCAAAAGAAGACCAAAAGTCATTCTGTTATATGACAAGTCAATGTATATGGAGGAAAGGGGTTCCTGACATCAATAACACTTGAAGAAGTTAAAAGGTGTGTTCTGGTAGATTTCATTGTATGATGTGTATTTCTTAGGAGATGACAGACTTGATCTAAGTGGTGACATTTCACATTTTCAAAACCAAAAAGTTCAATCTGTATTACCCTCTTTGCCATTTTGTATGTAGAAGTTATTTTTTAATCATTAAATTTTTAGATCTCTGTTTTTAATGCCACTGGGTTTTCTTTTCCATGTTTCTTTTTTTTTTTGACACAAAATGAAATACTGGATTATTTTGGCACTCCTAATATCGAAAGTTAAATTATGATCATTTTATCAGTGCTTAGATCTGAAATTGTTTTTTAAGAAAAACTGAAGAGTGTTTGGAGTGTGTGAATGTCACTTCAGAATGCATTTGCATTTGAAGAAAATCCTGGAGTCTGTGGACGTTACCAAATTCAAATATCTGGGACAAGGCTTTTCTTCACCAGAAAGTCTATTTATACATTTGACGATGGGTTGGATGAGTTGTGTCTTTGTACTATGGCTGTTATCATTTATGTAGTTTTAGAATCAAAGGACATTGTTCTATTCATTTGGGAATAGACATAAAGAAATAATTCAAAGCAAACTATATTTGAAGAAAAAAGAGATTAATATCCATGTAAATTATCACTTTTACTCATTCAGGCATCCCACTGAGATTTCAAGATAAAGTATTTGAATATACCTTGTATTATTTTGCCCACAAATGTGAGCATTAGTTGATTTTTGACAAAAATGAGGAGGCACTTCAATGGAGGAATGGAATGTCTTTTGGAAAAAATGATGCTAATCCCACAGTTATGTAGAATTATAATGTATCAAAAATTAATTTTAAAAAAGTTAGTAAGCTGGGCGTGGTGGCACATGCTTGTAATCCCAGTACTTGGGAGACTGAGACCAGAGGATCTGGGTTTGCGGCCAGCCTCAGCTACTTAGTGAGGCCCTCCGCAACTTGACCCTGTTTCAAAATAAAGAATAAAAAATAGGGCTGGGGGTATAGCTTGGAGGTAGAATGCCCCTGGGTTCAATCCCTGATATCACAAAAAAAAAAAGTTAGCAGTAAAAGAAAAAATAGTGCTAGAAAAACTAGGTATATCTATGGAAAAATGAATATTTACCTTTCGTCATACACAAAAACTAACTCAAATTGGATCATAGACCTAAACATAAAACTTAAAATTCCAAAACTTCTAGGAGAAAATTGTATCTTAAAGCAGACAAAAGTTTCATAATTAGAACAGCAAAAAAACTCATAAATAAATTGATAAATTGGACTTTATCAAAATTAAAACCATTTACTCTTCTAAGGAGACCACTAAGAAAACAAAACTCAAGCCACAGATCAGGAGAAAATATTTGTACCACATATATCAGCCAAGGATTTGTATCATAATAAGAAGATGAAGAATTAAATTTCTTTAACTAGGCAAAAATTTTAAGCAGAAACTTCATAAAAGAAGACCTGTAAGTGGATGATAAGTAAATGAAATAAAATCCACACCAAAGAGACTCATTAAAAAGACATGCCATGCCGGGCGTGGTGGCGCATGCTTGTAATCCCAGTACTTTGGGAGGCGGAGACCAGAGGATCCGGGTTTGCGGCCAGCCTCAGCTCTCTCTCTCTCTCTCTCTCTCTCTCTCTCTCTCTACTTAGTGAGGCCCTCCACAACTTCGTGAGACCCGGTCTCAAAATAAAGTATAAAAAATAGGGCCAGGGGTGTAGCGCAGAGGTAGAACGCCCCTGGGTTCAATCCCCGGTACTGCAAAAAATAATAATAATAATAAAAAAGACATGCCATACCAAATGTTGGTGAGAAAGGGAAGCAAATGTAGCTCTCATACACTGCCAGTGAGAATGTAAAATGATACGAATGCTTTGGAAAACAGATTGGCAATTTCCTAAAAAGTTAAATCTATGCCTGCCACAGGATCTAGCAATTCCTCTCCTAGGTGTTTACCCACCTAGGAAAGAAAAGCATACATCCATACAAAGACTTACATAAGAATATTTATTATGCAGCTCTATTTGTAATAGAAAAAGTTAGGAACAACTCAAATCTCCATCATTATGCAGGAATACAACCATTACTTTATATTCACACAATGGAATACTACCCACACATAAAAAGGAAAAAAAAAATTGAAATAAAAAATTCATGAGTGAATTTTAAATCACTATATGAGAAAAAGAAGTCAAATAAAGAATAGATATGGCATATTTCTGTTTATACAACATTTTAGAAAATGCAAACTGCCGGGCGTGGTGGCGCACGCTTGTAATCCCAGTACTTTGGGAGGCGGAGACTGGAGGATCCGTGTTCGCGGCCAGCCTCAGCTCTCTCTCTCTCTCTCTCTCTCTCTCTCCTTAGTTAGGCCCTCCGCAACTTCGTGAGACCCGGTTTCAAAATAAAGTATAAAAAAATAGGTCCGGGGGTGTAGCGCGGAGGTAGAACGCCCCTGCGTTCAATCCCCGGGACCACAAAAAAAAAAAGAAAAGAAAATGCAAACTGATTTACAGCTACAGAAAGCATATCAGTGTCTCCCTGGGGACAGGAGTGGTGGGAGAAATGGATTCCAAAGGAACCCTGGGAAATACAAATGATAGAAATGCCTGTTTTCTTGATGGTGGTGATGGTTTCACGGGTGTACGCATGTTCAAACTCATCAAATTGTACAATTTAAATATTGTAGTTTATTTTTATCAATTATCACGTTATCTAGATACTTCCAATAAAATTCTGAGATTCTTAGATTGAATTTGAAAAAGCAAGAATAAACTATAAGCTACTTAAAAGACATACAATTTAAGCCGGGCGTGGTAGCGCACTCTTGTAATCCCAGTACTTGGGAGGCTGAGAACGGAGGATCTGGGCTCGCGGCCAGCCTCAGCTACTTAGTGAGGCCCTCCACAACTTCGTGAGACCCTGTTTCAAAATAAAGAATAAAAAATATGGTTGGAGGTGTAACTCAGAGGTAGAATGCCCCTGTACCAATTCCCCAGTTCAATCCCCAGTACCGCAAAAAAAAAAAGAAAGAAAATAGCTTGGCAATCCTTATAAAGTTAAATATACACTTCCCATACAACCTAGCAATTTGAATCATAGATATTTACCCAAGAAAAATAAAAACATATGTCTACACAAAAAACTAACTGCCTTATTCATAATCATACCAAAGTGAAAGTAGCCCCAATGTCATCAACAGGTGAGTGAGGGTATCCATACAACAGGATGCTGCTCAGCAACAAAAAGGAGTGAGCTCATCGCACATGTAACAGTATGAGTGGATCGACCTCAGCCACACACTGAACAAAAGCAGACTAATGAAGAGTTCACAAGTGTGAAGCTCTGGAAAACACAAATCTAATTTGTATAGATTGACTTCAGACCAGTGGTTTCCCAAGGCCAGGGTAGGGTTGGGGATTACCTGAGAAAGAGCACAGAAGATTTCTTTTGTGTGATGGCCATGTTGAATATCAGCGCCGTCCAACATTACAGAACCTTTGCAGTAATGGAAATATCTTATAATTTGCACAGCCCAATATGGTAGACAAGTCACCTGGGGATTTAAAATGTGACTAGTACAACTGAGGAATTGTTTTTTCATCTTAGTTAGCTTCAGCTCATTTGAATTTAAATAGCCATGTGTAGTTAGTGGCTACCATATTGGACATCACAGTATCCATGTCTGATTGTTATGGTGTATCATTCCTAAAGAAATCAGGAACTGTTAAACACCATGTCCCTAAATTCCTCCTTTCTGTTCCAAAAACCTAGCCAAGTTAAAGGAACAATGAGAACAAGCCTGGGATGACAAGTCCAGACACATGTTACCTTGAAGGCCACTGGCTTTCTGTGATGCACGCTGGGAACTGGAGCAAGCTAGTGCTGTCTGTAGAAAGTTACTTTCTTGCATGTGCGCCAGGACAGCTGCTCCTTGGGATGCTGGTTATACAAGCAAACTAAGCGAACTGGTGCTGATGATGTCACTGCTCCTGCAGTCAGACATATAAAACCCCTTACTGTGTGGGAATAGGTGCGGAACTGAGGGCACTGGGGAGAAGATAGATGTCGCTCATCCAGCTGACCACCAGTGGACAAAACACAGTGAAGGAGAAGATGTGCTGCTTGGCAAAGCACTGTGAGGGACTGAGGTGCTATCTGTCCACCTGAACTGTTCTTGGAGCAGTCACTGATCTCTTGTTAAGCTTTCTCTGATGAACCATATGCTGTCTCCAGGCACTTTCTTTGACCTATGCACAACCTACCCCACTGCCCTGGCACAGCTGGACTATGGATGAGACATATGGTAATTATGTGAATGCATAAATTTGTCAAAACTTATCACAATATGTGCTTAAAATAGATGTATTTCTTGTATTTAAGCCTTACTTGAATAAGGTTTATTTGAAGAGGTAAAGCATTTCCCAATTAACTTTAATATGACATTGTTTTCAAGCCAATATTATCATCAATTCATACGAACACTGGAAAGCCCATAGGAAAAGGTTCAATTGGCAAGTCCTGCCTTTTAAGTCTGTACTGGGCTGTTGCTTTTTGGGTCGATACAGAGGTAGTTCTTGACCCACCGCGAAGACAAATGCAGTTTCCCCAATCCCTACTCAGTAAAAGTTAGCCTGGGCTGTTGATGTTACCCCATAGATCACAGATATTCTGCATATTATTTGAGGAATTATGAGAAAAGAAATGTTGTCATTCACTCAAGAACATGGAAAACAACAAGGATTCATTTATCCATTGAACATTTCCTGTCTGGCCAGCCAGAGCCTGCAACTCCGCCCTGCCCATTAATAAGGCACAAACTGTCAAACTGTCACAGCCAGAGGGGCCCTCCCCGCCCCACAGCCAGGGTCTCCTGTGCTCTGCAACGTGCTGTGAACCAAAGGGACAGAAAAGAAAGGGAAGACCTGGTTTCTACCTTTCTTTGAGACAAAATGTAAACATGGCCTTTAAACAATTTAAGGCAGATTATAGATAAAGGCCTATCTGAAAGCTACAAGCAAAGACTTTTCTGGGTACAGAGAATGAAAAAAATCGAAGTGATCTGGGCTGGTTAGAAACAGCCAAACACACAGGGCGGGGTCACAGAGACTAATCCTAAAGGAAGGGCTAACTGGATGGAAGGGAGCCCTGAAGGCTGGTGGTCAGGAAGGAGCATGCAGAGAGGTAGATGGGGAGGCGGAGCAATGAAGGGCTCCTAGAATCACACCAGGGGACTGGAGCTTTGCACTTGCACCTTCAGAGAATTGCTTGACTCAGAATAAGCACACCAAATATGTGATGCATTAATGAAACTAGTGTGAGCACTAGCCATGTAACCCTATCCTTTCGAAGAAGTAAAAGGAGACAGTGGGAAGAGGGGGCTGGATGAGACAGAGGAGATAATAAAGACAATGAAGACCACCAAAGGATAAGAGGAAGAGGATGGAGAGAGGAGAGGAAAGGAGAGGAAGAGAGCAACAGGAAAGAGTGGAGGGAAGAAGAGGAGAGAGAAAGGGACAGTACTTGGGAGACTGAGACAGGAGGATTGCAGGTTCGAGGCCAGCCTCAGCAACTTAGCAAGACCTGTTTCAAAATAAAAATTGAATAGGGCTGGGAGTGTGGCTCAGAGGTAGAACCCCCCACCCCAGGTTCAATTTCTAGTACTGTAAAGAGAGGAAGGAAGAGAGAGAGAGGGAGGGAAGGGGGAGAGAGGGAAGAGAGAGAGAGAAAAAGGAGGCAAGAAAGACACCTGACAGAGTAATTAGAAGAGTCAGTGAAGCAAATGCTGGGCTGCCTGTCAGCCCTGGCCTTGAGCTTTCCTGTGAGCCAATGAAATATAGGAAATGAGATCAGTTAGACAACTCTCATGTTTCTAAAAGTGAACGCAGGCCTACTGTTCCCTACGTGGGACCTCAGAGATGTTTCCCCCGGGGTCTACATAACAGGCTACGGTAGCATAATGGATAAAGCTGCATCTGGCTCCATCGTCCTTGCAGCAAACATGAGACCCGCAGGCTTGTTCCTACTAACATGCCCCACGTACACCAATGGCATCGCTTACAGGCTGCTGCTCCTTCTCAAATTCCGGCACTGCCAAGTCTATACTGCAGGTTTTAAGGCCACCACGATACAACCACAAACAGCTCGTCCACTCTCCTTCCCTGCTATAGTCTGTCCTTCCATGAATGCTCCAGAATGGCTTCTCCAGACCATTTGACCTTTCCTGGGTGTCTTTGGTTTCTCTCTTCTCTCTTCCTCTTTACTCGCTGTCACTCACCTTAATCTCCGACACTCAAATTCCAGGGCAGGAGAAGCAGAGAGTAGGTTATACACACCTGGTGGGTGGTACTTTTTTGGATGGGCTTCATTAATCTTTCCTTCGAGCTTGCTTATCATTAATACAAATTCAATCATTCGTTTGTTCTGTACATATTTACTGAACATCATGTAGCTGGCACTCAGGGTGCAATAGTGGGCAAAGAAATTTAACACTTTCCTTGCTTTTATGGAACTTGTAATCTGGCAAGTGAAAAAATACTTGTTTTAAAAATTAAAACGTGCCGGGCGTGCTGGCGCACGCTTGTAATCCCAGTACTTTGGGAGGCGGAGACCGGAGGATCCGGGTTCACGGCCAGCCTCAGCTCTCGATCTGTCTCTCTCTCTCTCTCTCTACCTAGTGAGGCCCTCCGCAACCTTGTGAGACCCGGTTTCAAAATAAAGCATAAAAAATAGGGCCGGGGGCATAGCACGGAGGTAGAACTCCCCTGCGTTCAATCCCCCGTACCGCAAAAAAAAAAAAAAATTAAAACGTGTTGGAAGGAGGAAGGGGGTGGGTATATAGAGGGAAAGACACTAAGTGCTGTGTGCATGTGTGTTTGTATCACTTCGAATCTCACTATGATGTATAGTTACATTGCACCAATAAAAATATAAAAATTAAAATAAATAAAAATTCTTTAAAAAATCAAAATACATAAGGAAATTTGTCCTCTACAGAGTGCTATGAAGGAAAGGCGCATGGCACTATGATGATCTAACCAGTGTGTGGGGGTGGGGACAGCTGCCTGTAGGAAAAGATGTTGTACCTGAGACCTGACGAGGCAAAGGCAAGAACGGACATTCCAAGTAGAAGGAGGAACAGGAGCATCCTGAGGATGCCAGGATCCTTCACGTTCAAGGATCTGGGAGCAGCCAGCGTGCCGGGAGCTCTGCAGGGAAGGGGAGAACTAGCGAGGCCTGGGAAGCCATATTAAGGATTCAAGTTTCATCCTGAGAGCAACTGAAAGATTTAAAATAGGGGTATGAAGTCGGGTATGGTGGTGCACGCTTGTACTTGGGAGGCTGAAACGGGAGGATCACAAGTTTGAAGCCAGCCTCAGCAACATAGCGAGACCCTCAGCAACTTAGACCCTGTTTCAAAATAAAAAATAAGGCTGGGGGTATAGCTCAGAGGTAGAATGCCCCTGGGTTCAATCCCCAGTACCACAAATAAAATAAAATAGCGGTATGATGAGAGCAAACTTGTGTTGTGAAAACAGCACTCCGGCTTTATGTGGAGCAGGCAAGGAGGGGCCTGTGGGCCCAAGAGCTCGGGGAAGAGTCCATTGAGTCAGTTCTAGGACAAGCATGAGGTGCTTTGGGGAAGAATGGAGAGGTAGAAATGAAGGAGAGAGGACAGGTCCTGGGGCTGTGCCGGGGAGAGCCACAGGCATGGAGATGAACTGCTCCTGGTGCCTGATGGACAGGAACCAGGCAAGGGATGTCTGGCTTGGGATCTACAGATGCAGGTGCAGTGATGAGCTAGATGCCCCAAAGCCACCTGCATCTCCATGGAACCAGCCTGCGGTGCGGTTCTCAGCGAACGTTCTCCCTGCCTGGGACTGAGCCCAGGGCTAGGCAAAGAGCAGGAGGGAGGGGAAACACAGGGCAAGGACCCTCAATTATATCAGGAGAAGACAACCCACCTTTCCTCTTCGTAGGTTATGATATGGAGGTCTACGCTTACTCTGTGACTAATTTTTTAAATATACTTTTATTGGTGCATTGTAATTAAGCATTGTAATGAGGTTCAGAGTGATAGGAACACACATCCACACAGCACTTGGTGTGTTTACCTCCGGATCCCACCCAGCTCCCTCCCCTTCCCTGTACATGTTGAGATTGGTATTGATAATTTCATCTATATACATAGCATTATTTGAACTGTGCCTTTATCAGGCTAATTTTTTTTTTTTTTTTTGCGGTACCGGGGATTGAACACAGGGGCGTTCTACCTCCGTGCTACGCCCCCGGCCCTATTTTTTATGCTGTATTTTGAAACCAGGTCTCACGAAGTTGCGGAGGGCCTCATTAAGGAGAGAGAGAGAGAGAGAGAGAGAGAGAGAGACAGGGAGAGAGAGAGAGAGAGAGAGAGAGAGCTGAGGCTGGCCGAGAACCCGGATCCTCTGGTCTCCGCCTCCCAAAGTAATGGGATTACAAGCGTGCGCCACCACGCCCAGCCTAGGCTAAAATTTTTTAAAGAAAGAAACAGAAAACAACCTTGAAAAGATTTTTAATGAGTAGAGGCCAGAATACAGGTGAGAAACCTCTAAAAAAGGGCAACTGAAAAAATTCAACATACTAACTTTTCTCTCCGAGTTTATTATTACCAGTCTCTATATTCCTCTGCAACCTCCATACCTCACAACATAAGTCATCTCTCAACTACTATAATTAAAGAAAACTGAGTTAACAGAAAGGACACCTTATTTTATCTTCTCAAAGACAATTTTCCAGGGAGAAGACGAGAGTCAGCAAAGAATGATGTTAAATGAAAACACACCCCTAATTTTCTCTGGCTTGCCTGATCATCAGGAAACCAGCAGACAGCAGACACTATCCATCCCTTGCCCAGCAGTCACCTTCAAAAAGCAGTTTATGACCCCAGCAGCATAACAAGGGTTTTCCAGAACCATCTAGACCCTTCCTGACTTAAATCCCCATTAAATAGGGTGAAGTCTCTAAGGACAATGGTTGCAAATAGGGCATTTTAAACACCCATCAGAGAAGCAACTTACTTGCACAATGTTGAAATGCTAAGACAAAGGACTGGTGTGGCTGTATTTTTAGGAGGCTAAAAATTTATTTTTAGGAGGTAAAAATATAAGTGGACAACTGAGTTGAGGTTGCCCTGGCCTTCAGGCAATTACTTCTACCTAACTGTCTAGACATCCAGCCAACACTAAAAAGAGCCTAAGATTTGACAAAAGAAGGTTTTACTTGAATAATGGGCCCCCAATCCTGTTTGCAAAAGGAAAATCAACAAGCAAGAAAATAGCTCTACGAGGAACTGTGAGAATAGGACTTGTAGAGACCTGTTGTGCAGAGGAGAGCTTTCTAGAGACAAATTACCACGTCCTTTGCTGTTTGCAAAGGGAGGTAAACTTGTGGGCGTTTACCCATTCCAGATGGCTGCCCTCATTGGAAGGGGGGCCCAAGACTCCTTTATGGCCCTGCCAGTGCAAACAACCGGCACTCATTCACCCCGGAACCAGGTCTTTGTCCACTACCTGGGATGCTTTGAAGCTTGTCCCTTAGTACCCAGCACTTGGCTGGTCTAAGGGCATGTTTACTTGGATCCCTCCTAGGGAGCCTCTCATAGCACCCCCTTGTGGTGTAGTGGGGGAAATAAAAAGCTGAGGAGGGAAATTGGGGATGCTGATGAAGACCTCACTCAGTGCTGTGAAAACAAGGTTAAAATAGTTTCTAAGTGCTCTGCAAATACATAGCAATGCTACTCTATCCTGGACTGCACATCTCCCTATTCTATCATATATTTCAGATCTAGAGAATCTTGGACCATGAGTTCATCTCCATCTCTTGACCTGGTTCACACAGGGAGCTCATTTCATGCTTGTTGACTAATCAACCAAATGAATGAATCTACCTCCTACCTACCCCCATCAATCCCTCACTGGACTAAAAGCAAATTTAAAGTCCTTCCAAGCAAAAAGGACTTTGCAGAATTCTTAATTAATAAAAACTAAGATCCCTTCAAAGGACGGGATTTAGAATGTCCATAAATTATTGTGGTATTGTTTCCCTTTATATAAGTAATTGTCCATCTTTTACTTTAGTGCCTTTTGTTGTTGTTGGGCGACCATGCGATGTTAAGTTCCTGAGGTCAGATTTCATGCTTCATGGCAGCAGATAGACTCGATGCACTCCTTTGCAAAGTTAGTGAAATCAGACCAAACTGTCCCTGGACTCGGAATCCATGGTCTGGGATAATTCTGACACACATCATCCACTGCACTCTCTCAACATGACCTGGTGATTTGTTACTTCCGCATCCTGATACCCAGGTCTTCTGCACATTGCAGCATCTACAGACCTCTGAACCATGGTACCAACCGGTAAAACAATTACAAAGAAGATTGACAGGAACTTAACTGAAAGGAAAACCTCATTACCAATAAGCAATAATAGGCAGGTGTATTCATATTTATGCATCTGGAAATATTTTGTTTTTCCTAAGTAATTGATCAGCTTTTTCTCATGGAAATTAGATTTTTGCAACTAACTGATCATGGTTTTCTTCATATATATATAATTTCATACATATATATAATATTTTTTAACTTTACTGCCAAGAAGGCTAAGTCCACATTTGATGCTCAGTGTCAATAACAATACAGTACAGTGTAAACATCTGGATTCTAATATTTTTGTCACCTAATCTTTTCTACCTAAATTATTGCCCGTTCTTTCTTTCTAGCCTTCTATATTTGACCACAAGTGATTCACACATGTAAGAGCTCAGATGCTCACTGAGGATGTGGAGAAGCATGGGCTTTGCTTCTCCTGTACTGAGTCAAGATGCTTTGTAATAGACCGGGCGGGGCCCCAAGGATTGTAGCTCATAGCAATTCTCTCCTGTGTACACCCACCCCTAGGGTACTGGGTAGGGCAAGTTCTCCTGTTGTCTATTTCTCACACCTCCATCAATCTTTCCTTGCAACTTCTCCCAGTCTCTGGTATGAAACCAGCCACACTTCCCTCTCCACCACTAAGTCTCCCATCAGGGAACTAATATCTTGCCTGAAATCTGGCCTTGGATATGATTTAGTATATTTGACCTTCAAACATAGCTTTGAGGGTTAGGATTGCATTCCTTTTTCTTTCAGGAGGTGCCTCTGCTATTTTCTAATTTCACAGATATGAGCTTGACTCATTGAAGCCTGGACATGCCCAAGCCCCAAATGCTTGGCCTGGAGCAGTATCTAAGCCCTAAGGAAAATGCCCTGCAACATCAGTAAGCCTTCATCGCTGTGTTTGCCAGCTTTCCATCGCTGTGACAAAATACCTGAGAAAAGCAACTTAAAGGAGGAAAGATTGGTTTTGGCTCACGGTTTCAGAGGTCTCAGTCCATGGTGGGCTGGCTCCATCGCTCTGGGCCTGACGTGAGGCAGAACATCATGGCGAAAGGGCATGGTAGAGGAAAGCTGCTCGACTCCTGGAAGCCAGGAAGCAGAAAGAGACAGGAAGTGGGGAGAGGCCAGGATCCCAATATGCCATTCAATGTCAGCACCCAATGACATACTTCTTCTAACTAGGCCCCACCCAAAGTTTGCACCACCTCCTGATAGTGCCACCAGGTGTGGACCAAGTCCTCAATACATGAGTCTTTGAGGGATATTCCAGACATAAACTATAATAATAACTAAAGAGTGTACAAACTTTTCATTTACAGGTTAAGGGAGTGCATCCCCCTGTTAAAACTCTCATGACACAGAGGTTTCTAAATCCAGCCTTTACAGATGCCAGCCAGAAAAAGGGTCTGATCTCAGGACAAGTTTCCACAACTTACAGCAGCAAAGAGAGATAGCAGTTGGGGAAATGTCCATTAGATCCAAAGCAAAGAGTATTTTATAACAAAAACTGGAGAAAGGAAAGCATACATGTTTGTATTGAACTTACAATGGCTATAGATAAAAGGATGGGAAGATGAGAAGTGGGGAAAGCTTCAGAACAGGAGGCAGTCCATAAGGAGAAGTACTTGTTGCTTCTGGATTGGTTGGGTTTAACAGTCCAGAAAGTTTAAATGTAAACAGGACATGGTGGCCCTGGTGGTCCCCATGATTGGATTTAAGTCCATGGGATTTAAGTTGGGGATTCTCCATACATCCAGGAATGTGAAACAGTCTTTGCTGGTTTCCCCTGCTGCTATTAGCTGATTAACTTCCTTATCTCTTTCCTCCTCCATCCTCCAGCCTTTTTAATTAAGTTTGGGACATCTCCAAATCTTTCTTTCAACACCTCACTCTCCTCTCCACCCCATGGCAGGGGAGAACTTCCCCTAGCCCAGGACGGGTGCCTCTGCTCAGCAGGAAATCAGACTTCAGCCTCCCCACAAACTGCTGGTCTGTTGCAAGAGAAAAATACTGATCACATGGCGAGGAAATCAGTCAACCCCTTAGCCAAGCGGGGTGGTCAAAATCAACACCACCAAAGAGGGGCAGAAAGACACCGGGAACCTCTAGACGTGACACCCTGAGCCCATCACGATGTCACCTACTTAGGTAGTATTTCATTTCCTCACTTGATTTTGAGGAAATATCAGACAATACAAAACAAAGAAAGTTTATTCTATTTCTTAAAGGCAGGCGGAAACATATTTTGCAAAAATATCATTGTTATAAAAGATAAAGGAAGGTTGTGGAAATGTTTCTGATTGAAGCAGACCAGAGAGACATGACAACTGGATACAAATACCTGACCCCAGATTGGACCCCATCCTGGAGGGAATAATAAAGGCCATCACTGGGTCAACTGTCAACGTGGAAATACAGATGGGAAATTAAAGAAATTAAATCCAAGTTAGATGTACTCAAGTTGATAAATACTCTGTGGTTCTATAAGAGGATATTCCTGTTCTTAGTGAATATGTCCAAAGTGTCCTACGGATAAAGGGCCACAATATACATAGGCATGTGTGTCTCAGAAAAACAATTTTTTTGTGTTAACACTAAGCAAATCTCAGTACAAGCTGGGAGCAATTCTTATTCTTACAGCTTTTTTTGAAAATTTGGAGCTATTTATAAATGAAAAGTAACACCACCTCAATATAACATGTAAGAGTTTGGGTTTCAGCCTCAAATGATTCATAGACCTGCCTTTGATGGGCATGCTATAAGAAATAGCTTCACCCTTCTCTTGATGTAGTGATGAGCTTTTTAATATTATTATTTAAGCAACAAGTTCATCTAAACAAAAAGACTCTTGAATTGAAAGGAAAGCTCCCTAAGATTCATTTGTTGTAGAGAAATTTACCCCAACTTAAAAACAGATTGCCCTACATGGACTAGCTATACACAAAAAAAGTGATAAAATTGTCTATGCTTTTACAATGATAAATGGAACGTTGAAATTCTCTAATCCAATAGGGCATGCCAAGGACTGTGTGATTGTCATTGCTGTTTGAGAAACAATGAAAGCAAAATAATTTAATGGCATATCAAAATAAAAGTGAAATGAGCACACTATTAATGGGTCTTTTTACAGAAAACCTTTTCTCCACCCCATTTCCTTTTGTTGTCAACCAACTATATCACTGGCCATTTGGTTAGAAAATAATGATACAATAAATCTGGTCACATATGCCAGTTACTTTATGTACCAGGAAAGGAGGCGGGAGGGGAAATGACATAACTTAGAAAACCACTTGTACAAGTCAGGATGTGTTGGAATCCAGTGGTGTGTGTGTGTGTGTGTGTGTGTGTGTGTGTGTGTGTGTGCGTGCATATGTGTGTGTGGCAGAGGTAGGTTACCAGGTATTGAGCCAAGGGGCATTCTACCTCTGAGCTACACCCCCAGCCTTATTTAATTTTTTTTTTTGAGGTACTGGGGATTGAACCCAGGAGCATTCTACATCTGAGCTACACTCCCAGCCCTATTTTTCTTATTCTTTATTTTGAAACAGGGTCTCACTAAGTTACGGAGGGCCTCAATAAGTAGCTGAGGCTGGCCACAAACCCGGATCCTCCAGTCTCAGCCTCCCAAGTACTGGGATTACAAGCGTGTGCCACCACGCCCAGCTTATTTAATTTTTATTTTGAAACAAGGTCTCGCTAAATTGCTGAGTGTCTCATTAAGTAGCGGAGACTGGCCTCAAACCTGAGCTCCCTCCTATTGGTCTCAGCCTCACAAGTACTGGGATGACAGGCATGCGCCACCACGCAGGCTCCAGTGTTATTTTCTAACTGAGAATGTCTCCTTGGGGTTCTAGCATAAAGCAGCACATCATTTCCATCTTCACCCGCATTTCCAACTGGGCAGGGTTCATTGGTATCTGCCTATCTACTTGGAATCTTATCTACCTCAGTGCAACCCCTGGCATTCAAACCAGGTTCTCCTCAGATCCTACACTCTTTGCCTCTCAATCTTCCACACAACAGTCCTGCCCTATTTGATTTTTTTTATTTTGAAACAGAGTTTCACTAAGTTGCTGAGGCTGACCTCAAACCTGTGATCTTCCTGTTCCAACACAAAGATGATAAATGTTTCAGGACAGAGAAATGCTAATCATCCTGATTTGACCATTACACAATTTATTCATGTATTGAATATCACACTATGCCCCATGAATGTGCACCATTACTAGGTGTCAATTTAAAAAGGAAGAAATGAGAATGTAAACTCTCCTGCACAGCTCTTGTGGTTGCTGGAGGACCCCAGGCTTGGATCCATGGCCCCTTCTCTTCTCCCAGAGAGAAGAGGGATCTGACCCAGCCCCACCACCTCGTCCAAGCTGCAGGCTCCTGGACAGGGCCGGCGTCCCCCCTAACTGGCCTCCCTGACTCCACACTCACCCCTGAACAATGCGGTTCCCACACAGCAGTCAGAGCGACCTTCTGACAACATAAATCACATCCTGCTGCCCCCTGCTCAATGGCCGCCTCTCTTCCTCTTTGCCCTTTGAATTGAACCTTGGCTTGCCCAGCCCTTGATACAGCCGCCTTCGATCGGCTCAGGCCGTGCTCCCCTTTGCTTCCCACAGCCTCCAACCACGTGAGCATCTTCTCTGTCTTTCTAATCAGCCAAAGTCATTCCTCTCGACCTTTGTACCAGCGGTCCCCCTGCCTGGAAAGTCCCCTCCCGCGTTCCCAGGATCCGGCTCTTTTGCCACCCAGAGCCCAGCAGCTCCCAGGTCCCCGAGTCACCTCCCAGCCACTTCCAGCTCAGGCGCCACTCCCGATCCCCTCAGAATGCTTATTTCTTGGCTCTTTTCTATTTTTCTCTTTCTACCTCCTCTTAAAATAAGACCCCATGTGAGAAGAAGCCCTGCTCATCTAATCCACTGCTGTGTTCCCACACCCCAAAATAGTGGCTGGGATAGGATGTGTGCTGACAGGCGAATATTGAATGAGCCTTGGGAACATGGTAGACCTTGTTACCACGGTGTGAGCGAGCCTTAGGCCCTTCAGAGTCAAAGGCACTGCTTGCTTCTCATGCTTGTACCAGACCAGACTTTATGACATGAATTTGAGAGCTCCGTCCTTAGCTCTGGCTGTGTGTGTGTGTGTGTGTGTGTGTGTGTGTGTGTGTGTGTGTGTGAAATAGAGAGAGAGAGAGAAAGAGAGAGAGAGAGAGGGAGAGAGAGAGACTGGGGATTGAACCCAAGGACATTATTCCACCTTTGAGCCACACTCCTAGCCCTATTTTATTTTTATTTTGAAACAGGGTTTCGCTAAGTTGCTGAGAGCTTAACTAAATTGCTGAGGCTGGTCTCAAACCTGTGATCCTCCTCTCTCAGTCTCCCAAGGACTAGAATTACAATCACATGACCTTCTCTTATGTTTCTCTCCTGACGCCCCTCTTGCACTGTTTTGCTCAAGCTAAGTCATTATAAAAAGCTTGTGTTCGCTGAGCATGGTGGTGCATGCCTGGAGTCCCAGTAATCCCTTCCTGAGATAGGAGGATTGCAGGCTTGAGGCCAGCCTCAGCAATTTAGTGAAACCCTACTTCAAAATAAAAAAAAAAAGATAAAAAGGACTGGGGGTGTAGCTCAGAGACAGAACACCCCTGGGTTCAACTCCCAGTGCCAAAAAAAAAGCTTGTATTAGTCCACTGTTTGCTATTATAACAAAGTAACCAAGGGCGGAGTATCTGGGTTTTGTTTTGTTTTGGGGGAGGGCTGGGGGATGGGTTTTGTGTGTGTGTGTGTTTTTTTTTTACTGTGCTAGGAATTGGACCCAGGGCCTCACTCATGATAGGCAAGTGCTCTACCTCTGAGCTCACTCCCTGCATAACTTTATACAGAAAAGGCATCTACTTAGCTCACAGTTTGGGAGGTTCGAGGACATGGTGCCAGCATTGGCTCCGCTCCGGAGAGGACCTTATGGCAGGTGGCATCCCAGGGGCAAGAGTACAGGTGGAAAGCAGCGATCACACAGTGAGACAGGAAGCCAAGGAGGCTGCAGAGGGGCCAGGTTTGCTGTTTATAACAACTCTCTTTTTTTTTCTTTTTTATTATATTAATTTTTCCTCCTGATTTTAAAGGAAGTTAAAATTTAAAAAAGATTTTTTTTCTAAGTCTCTGAAGTGTCCGGGTCCCTAGGTACTCTGCCTACTATGCCTAATGAATACGTTGGCCCCACTGGAGGCAGCCTTGGCTCCTGGAGCCCACTTTTATCTTGTTCTAATCTGGACTACCTATTCTCTAGGCCCGTGGTCTCCCCATCCCTCCCTCCTGACAATTCCATGTGTATAACAACCCTCTTGTAAGAACCAACTCAAAGTCCCACAAGAATTGCCTTAACCCTCTCGAAGGGCACCCCCTCAACGAGCCCTGGGGACCAAGCTTCCAACACATGAACCCTCAGGGGACAAATGACACCCAAGCCACAGCAGAGCTGACTGCATCATGGGGCCTTTCTCCACCCTTAAAATGTGGTGACATGTGCCAAACAGTATGAAATAGATTTGTATGGGGAATAAGAGAAGTTAGTTCCCTGTGTTATTCACCAACCAAAAGTTGGTGAGAAGGAAACCAGATGGCCTGCCTGTCTGAGACAGTGCTGGACAGACCACTGGAGACATCAAGTTCCCTGCAGGACGCAGATGTGAATCCCAAGGTCATGGCCAAAGTCAATCTCCAGGTGTCAGGTGAGCAGACACCAGCTGGACAGAACCAACCTCAGGACCAGCAAAGACAAACAGGTGAGAGGGAAATGGGACCATCCACTTAGCTACATTAATGGGATTTTTATTTGTAAGTTGAGCTAAGAATCTTTATTGTTTAAACTACATCTTTTTTTGTGTGTGTGTGGTACCAGGGATTGAACGCAGGGGTGTTCTACCTCCGTGCTACGCCCCCGGCCCTATTTTTTATACTTTATTTTGAAATCGGGTCTCACAAAGTTGCAGAGGGCCTCACTAAGTGGAGAGAGAGAGAGAGAGAGACAGGGAAAGAGAGAGCGAGAGCTGAGGCTGGCCACAAACCTGAATTCTCCGGTCTCCGCCTCCCAAAGTACTGGGATTACAAGCGTGCGCCACCACGCCCGGCTAAACTACATCTTTTTTTTTAATTTAAAAATGTTTTAATTGTGGGCCGGGCATGGTAGTGCATGCCTATAATCCCAGTGCTTGGGAGACTGAGAGAGGAGGATCACAGGTTCGAGGCCAACCTCAGTAACTTAGTGAGGCCCTCAGCAACTTAGTGAGAACTTGTTTCAAAATAAAGAATAAATGGGATGGAGATGTAGCTCAGAGGTAGAATGCCTCTGGGTTCAATTTCCAATACCACCAAAAAAAATTATTATGATAAAAACATAACATAGGTGTTACCAGCTCCACCATTTTGAAGTGTTCAGGATAGCAGCATTAAATATGTCCACATTCTCACACAAAAGATCTCCAGAACCTTTTCATCTTGCAAAACTGGAACTCTGTCGACATTGACCAGCAACTCCCCAGCCCCCCTTCCCAGCCCCTGGCAAGCTCCATTCTCTTTTCTCTTTCTGTGAAGTTGACTGCTGTAGGTACCTCGTGTAAGTGACATCATAACGTATTTTTCTTTTTGTGATTAGCTCATGTCATAATGTCCTCCAGGTTCATCCATATCATAGCGTGTGTCAGAATTTCCTTCCTTTTTAAAACTGAATTACACTGTGTGTTTATATCATATTTTGTTTGCTCATCCATTCACTGATAGACATTTTGGTTGCTTCCATCTCTCGACAACTGCTGGATGGGACCCTTTTGCATCTAAGTGCATCGCACTGTGATCCAAGCGACACCTGCCCAAGCCAGGGCATCAATTAGCATCCACCTCTCTCAAAGCGAGGGGGAAAAAATCACACACCGGTGCAGACTGTGCCATTCATGGTCCCCTCAGTCAGCTGCCCCAAACACCACTTAGCCAGTCTCTGATCAACTTGTGTTTTCTGTGTGGCAATCTCAAGTCTTCTGCCCTCTTCTCCTGCCTTCCAGCATATAAGCACTCTGCTAACATTTTGCAGACAACCTCTGCTCATACAGTCTGGTTTAGCAAAGGGCATTACCATCCGCCCAGCTGGTAAAGCCAGAAACTCAAATTTTTCTGTTCCTTCAGGCCCCATATCCAACCAGTAACCAAGAATAATAGATGTTGGCCTCTAATATCACTGGATCTTTTCACTCTTCACTACTGCCATAGCAAATCCCCTAATGCGGGTTACAACCACTGTTAGCTGCACAACCCTAAGGGCCTCACAACTGTCCTGATTCCACGCACCCCACCCTTCCGCATCCCAATTGAAATGTGATCATGTCACCCCTCAGGGCACAGCCAGTGCCCTCCCTAGTGACCAGAACCCCTCTCCTGCATCGGGTGCTGTCGACACTTTCCCCAGGCTTGTGTGCACCCCTACTCACACACCGAGCCTCTTCATACCTCCCCAACTTTGATCCTGCTGTTCCCCACAGCTGGCACACAATTGGCATTTCCCTCCCTGGCCCTAGCGCTCCTTCATCATTCCTGAATCCCCTCACGCCTTCCTAACCCCGGGCTTTTTGCTCCTGTACTTTTGCCCCCAAACTGGAGCACCTGTTTCAGATGTCTCATTCAGTTGTTGGAGGACTCATTTCTTTCCCCAGATTCCCACAGTCATTCCAGTTTCTGTGCACATGTTCTCAGGGCAGAAGGTCAGAGTCACATCCCCACCCCCTGCTTTTCCATGGTTAGGAGACATCTCACAGTGTATTAGTGCATAGCTGCTCAAAAGCCCAGTGAGAAGCCCCACGGACATATAAACACATGCACGGAGAGGAATGTTTAAATTGTGAATTATAGGCACAAAAGGAACTATAAACAATTTAAACTAGTGAAGAATTGCCCTGCTGTGTGGCTCTGTTCTATACAAGTATTCACAAACAAGGGGTGAGTCACAGAACAACAATGAAGAATGGTCATTCAGTTCAGGGCAGGAACCGCGAATGCTAAGGTCATAGACAGATGTCCATTTTATGTCCCCTGTTTTTAGTGGAATATGAAAAATGAGCTTTTCTGTCTGAAGCTTTCTTTGTCTGAGCTCCAGTTTCATTTTGGAAATTCTGAACAAGCTCTCTTCAATTAAAACGAATCACTTTCCACATTATAAAAAATTTAAAATGTTTCTAAACAGAGTTGGTGGAACTTGGAATACCAGTTGGTCAAAAAGGAATGAGGGATGTCAAATAGTTTTAATAAGAAAGATTTTGAAAAGTGGAATGAGGTTTTTAAAAGAAAGATGTTCCTTGGGGCACACACTTTTTTCCAGTTAGCAGTTTTAGGAAATGGAATTTGAATGAGTCTAGACTCAAGTAGGAATAATGGAAGAGAAACATGACCATCCATATTTTCTAATGTTTTCATAGAAAGATAACTTTTTAATTTACAAGACTAACTATAATTTTCTTTTCTCTCTTGCAGATCTAACTTCATATTTTTAATGTGAATTATCTCAGATTGATTCCCTGACTAGAATAACATCATTAATTCAGTGCCACATTTGGAAGCTGGAAATAATGTTTCTAGGTCTTTTAAGAAGGCAACTAATGTCATATTCATATTTAAATTTAGACTAACACCCAAATAAAGCAATTGGAAATTAAAGAACTAAACTAAATAAATTAATTTTTACTCAAAAGTAAGAAAACCAACAACAAAATAAGCTAAAATGAAGTATAATGAGTTAGTAGAGATAAAAGCAGAAAATAATTTTTAAGAACCAAAAAGTAGGATTGATGGGTAAAGTCAAGATGTTTGCTTTTAAAAGTATACCAGAAAAGATAAACTCTTGGCAAGTGTGTGCAGGAGAAGGAAAAGAACCACCATGCATCTGTAACACGATGATGAGATATGATCTTAGTACACAGGAGAGACCACTACATATAACTCTATACTAAAGTGCTTTAAAATCTGAGTGAAATATGACAGTTCTTAGAAAATTTAATCATCAGAGAAAAATCAGAAACAAATAAAAACCTACATGGAAAATAACCGCTAGGGGGAAAAAATGAAAAAGTTTTCAGAGAACAACCCCTAAAATAAGACATTAGATTCAGGTGGATTTTAAAGATAGTTCAATTAAAGTCCTGAGGAAGATATAAGTAATAGCTATATGAGTTAAAGTAGTCCAAAATATAAAAAAGATGAACTTCCTAATTTGACTTAAAAGGATTGCATAGTCTTAGTATCAAAACAAAAGGGAAAAAAAGAAATAGAGTCTAATGAAACAAATGCAAATATTCTAAACAGGATACTAGTAAATTAAAAGAATAACATGTCTACAGTGCATTTGAATAATCATAACCCATAACCAAGTAAAGTTTATCCCAGTTGGATAAGGCTAGTATCATGGCAGTGAATCTGTTAGTGTGAATGATCCCCAAAAAAAGTGGAAGCCAAAAAAATTCACATAACCATCTCTATTAATACCAAAAAGATAGTCAATAAAATTCTGATGCCATCTTACCATACAAAAATTCTTTGTGTACTAAAATAGGTATTTCCATAATCTGAAACCAAAAGCAAATAGCATATATATTAACGAAACAATAGTGTCTTTTCCACAAGACGAGGCTAGTCTAGATAAGACTTGTCTAACCAGTGCAATATAATAATGAAAGGAAATTGATTTGGGTGTTTTAAAAACACTTAAAACAATGACAACAAAAAAGCTAAAGTGAAGAGGAATTTATTATAAAGATTCAGAAAACCAAAGAATAGGAAATATAAGCGGACATCACGGGGAGTAGTACCAGGACCTGAAAAATTCCAGGACACAAGACAGCTAGCTACTGCCTTGAAGCCTCTGCCTCTGTCTCTCTGGGAACAGCACCTTCCTGACTGATTCATTCTCTCTCCTCGGAAAATCTACTAGCTTATTTATTTATTTATTTATTTATTTATTTATTTATTTTGTGGTACCGGGGATTGAACCCAGGGGCATTCTACCTCCGAGCTACATCCCCTGCCCTATTTTTTATACTTTATTTTGAAACCAGGTCTCATGAAGTTGCAGAGGCCTCACTAAGTAGCTGAGGCTGGCCGCGAACCCGGATCCTCTGGTCTCAGCCTCCCAAGTACTGGGATTACAAGCGTGCGCCACCATGCCCGGCTTATTTTTATATTTTTATTTTTATTTTTGGTCCTGGGGATTGATCCAAGGGCATTCTACCTCCAAGTGCTACTCCAATCCCTTTTTTCTGTTTTTTAATTTTGAAACAGGGTCTTGCTATATTGCTGAGGGCCTCGCTAAGTTGCAGAGACTGGCCTCGAACCTGCGATTCTCCTGTCTCGGCCTTCCAACTACTAGGATTACAGGCATGCACCACCATGTCCAGCTTAACTCATCTGTTTGTGTATTGTCCATCCTGCTTATCTAAAATGCCAGCCCCAGCCCCCAAGGATATGGGACCTTATACCCATTCTATTTTAAAATATTAGTGTGTCTCCCTCTCTGTCTCTGTGTGTGTGTATCTCTCTTTCTTTCAATTAAATGCACATTAGACTTTTTCATTTAATATGTGTATCTTTTACCCTCTCATTTATCTTTGTGTGTGTGTGTGTGTGTGTGTGTGTGTATGTGGTACTGGGAATTGAAAACAGGGGCATTTTAACTCTGAGCTATACCCCCAGCCCTATTTTTTATTCTTTATTTTGAAACAGGGTCTCGCTAAGTTGCAGAGGGCCTCACTAAGTAGCTGAGGCTGGCCGCGAACCCAGATCCTCCAGTCTCAGCCTCCCAAGTACTGGGATTACAAGCGTGCGCTATCATGCCCGGCTTCATTTATCTTTTTATCTCTCTGATCTTCCTTTTTCAAACCTACTGTCTAGGTTGCTAATTTTCTCTACAATTGCATCTAATCTTAGAAGTATGGTTGCTGGATATAAGGGTAAAATCATATGTAATTTTCCTAAATATTGCCAATTTCCTTTCATAAAGATTGTACCTTTTTTTTATCCTCAGCTACAGTGTATGAAATGTCTGTATTCCCACAGGTTTGCCAAAAGTTCTGTCAGACACTGGGAATCTTGTCAATCTGATAGATGAGAGACAGTATCTCAGAATTTTGACATGCAATTCTCTCTCTTTTTTTTTTTTTTTTTTGGCACTGGGAATTGAACCCAGGGGCATTCTACCTCTGAGCTATACCCCAAGCGTTTCTTATAATTAGTTTTTATTTGAAACAGAGTCTTGCTAAATTGCTGAGGCTGGCCTCGAATCTGCGATTCTCCTGTCTCCTCAGCCTCAGGAGTACTGGGATTACAGGCGTGCACCACGGTGCCCAGTTTCCTGTGAGTGAGGGTCATAGCATGTTCTTCTGTAAACACTGTAGTCATAACTTTGTCTATTGTATGTGTGTATGGGGGTCTTTTCCTTCTCAATTTTTAGGAAATCCTTATTACATTAAGCATATTAATAATCTGTGGTAAAAGTTATAAAATTTTCCAATTTGTAATTATCTTATGACTTTACTCATTTTGTTTTTTCTTTCAGGGCTATCAAATTCATCAGTCTCTTATTTTATTGATTCTAGATCCTTTTAGTCAAAGTTAGAAATCTCCAATCTTGGGTTATAAAAATAAGATTCCCTTGTGCTTTCTTCTAGTATTTGCACATGTGTGTTTGTTTTTCATTTAGATCTCTAGAGCATTTGTAATTTTTCCTGGAGGACACAGTAAGAAAAGGACCCATTTTATCTCTTTCTTTATAGCTATCCAGTCGCCCCAACACTGTTGAAAAGCCAGCGTTTCCACTCTGACTTCAGGACTTGCTTTGCAATGGACTGCATTTTTCTTAGACACATTTCTGGCTGTCCTGTTGGGATGCACTGATCTATAAGTCTTTTACTGAGCCAGTATCTCACTGCTTTAATTTAGAGGATTTAGTGTTTTACTGCATTCTAACAGGATTAGCCACGTACTGCATTGCTGTTCTTTCCAAGTATTTCCTGGCTATACTCACTTGTTTATTCTTCCATATAAACTTTACAGTTGACTTGTCTAGTTCCAGGGGAGAAAAATCTGAGGACATTTTTATTAATGGTACTTTAAATTTATAACTAACTTAGCAGGAGAACCATTTTTATGATGTCGGGTTTTCCTATTCAATATGCTTTTCAATTTGTCCAAAATTATGTTTAAGTCTTTCAAGAATGTTTTCCAGTTTTACTATTGTTTTTGCCTATTTCTTATTAGGTTTATGCTTAGGTTATTAAAGTTTTGTTACTATACACAGGGTCTTCTCTTAAAACTACTTACTCTTTGTGTATGTATATATATATATACATATATATGTGCATATATATATATGCACATAATTTCAGTATGCTAATTTTATATGCTGATATTTTCTTCCTCCTTTTCAAAGTTTATGTCTCCAATGTTCCAATGCAATGTTAAATAGCTGTAGAGAGAGCTGGCATCCTTGACTTACTCCTGACATTAGGAGAATTCTTCCATTATGTGTTTAACATTTGAAGATTAAGTATGAGACTGGCTTTGGGTTAGTACACAGACACACACATGCACACAGACAGACAGACAGACAGACAGCCAGACACACACACATACACACACACACACACACACACACACACACACACACACACATACACACACACACACCACATTAAAGGTTAAAGAAGTAGTGCCAGCCAGATGTGGTGGTACATGCCCAGAATCCCAGTACTTGGGACGCTGAGACAGGAGAATTTCCAGTTTGAGGCCAGCCTCAGCAACTTATCAAGGCCCTCAGAAACTTGGCAAGATCC
>PVJS01011067.1:0-46554 GCA_004027185.1 Glis glis | reverse complement strand
ATTGAACCCAGGGGCGTTCTACCTCTGCGCCACACCCCCGGCCCTATTTTTTTATACTTTATTTTGAAACCGGGTCTCACGAAGTTGCGGAGGGCCTCACTAGGTAGAGAGAGAGAGAGAGAGAGAGAGAGAGAGCTGAGGCTGGCTGTGAACACGGATCCTCTGGTCTCCGCCTCCCAAGTACTGAGATTACAAGCGTGCACCACCACACCCGGCTCATTTATTTCTAATATATCCTTGCAATATATGTATTATAATTTTTAAGCCTGTTTTAGAGATGAGAAAACTGAGGTTCAAAAAATTGAGTAAACTGCCTAAGACCACACTGGAAGTAATTAGTGGAGCTGATCTCCAAGGTTTAGATTGGCAGCCCTTGCTCCTAACCTGCTCACTCTAACGTATCTCAAGTTTTTGGTACTTGTTACTTAATGCTTTATATATATTGGCTGAAATGATGAATTAAAAGAGGGAATTATAGGTGCACAGCCACAACATGCTCCATGCATGTTGAGATAGGATTTAGGGATGGAGTGTCTTTTCTTGTTTATTGCCAAACTTGTGGTAGTATATTTAGGATGCTACCACTGTTTCTCTACTGCTAGAAAAATTAGATCAGACAATGGGTAGCTCAAAAATGTCAAGTTAAGGGATACCTGAAGCCAGCAGTCGTATGTTTAGAGAAAAAATTTCTGGCTTATTTCAAAATATTGAGTCTGAATCTCCAGTGATCTCTAATGTGTGTGCTTTACAATACAGAGTTTTGCCTGTTAGAAACCTAAAATAAGAATGGTTTAGGCAAGGACTATTAATCAATTAATGCGCACTGTTGCCCTAAAGAATTTTATAGTACAACTGGAGAGAAGAGAATAAATCATATGAATCAATTAAAATATAGACTGAAGCTGCAACTAACATACATTACAGAGTCCACATATCATTTGCAGAAGGAGATTGGGAAGAGGACAGCGCCTTCCTGGAGGAGGAGAGTCTTAAGCTGTACCTTCAGGATATGTCATGTTGGGCAGGAAGAGAGGAAGGGAAAAAGAAATGAGTAGCAACTTTGCTTGACAGGTTTCAGAGAAGAAGCAAAAGCACTCATGAAGGCAGAATTCTATATTTGAGGGTTACAGGTATTTGAGTCTGTGTTTGACAGTTATTCAGTAGCCAGACTGTTTTCAGGACATATTTCACAGGTGTTTCTCAGAGACAGTTGCAAAAAGATTGTCCATCACCACTGACACTAATTATAATAACAATTCTTCCTAAGGCCAGTATTTTGAACCTAAGTCACTACATAGGTATTTTTCCTTTCCATCACTTTGAAATACTACAACAATTTCTTTCCCTTAAACTAAGATTTCTTTAAAGCAGATATTAAATGAGCACAGATGGTGCAGGCAGGTTTCTTAGCGCTTGTTAACTAGATGGCAATTCCTAAATCTTCTCACCATTCAGGCAGAGAAGGGAGAGGAAGGAGCAGTTGATCAATAGTGACATAGCTTTACAGAGAGCTAAATAAGAAAAAATGGACTTAAATCCTACGAAGACATTTCGTCTAGACATATAGAAAAATTTCATGATGGTCAGGGAAATTAGACACTAAAGTGATCAACAGAGCTAGTGGGACCCCTCTTCTAGAGGATTATTGAACATTGAACTGTCCATATGCTACAAGAAGTTTGCTGGTTGATTTGCCTGGCTCAGATGACAAACTTCTTAGAACTTAAGCTTTTACAGTATAGCTAGATTCCATACTTTGGCCAATTAAATGTGCGCTCATTTATTTGTTACAGGATTCTATCATTCTGATTTTTTTGCATGTGGTACTGGGGATTGAACCCAGGGGCTACATCCCTAGCTCTATTTTATATTTTATTTTGAAACAGGGTCTTGCTAAGTTAGTGCATGTTAGCCTTGAACATGTGATCCTCCTGTCTCTGCCTCCCAGGTACTGGAGTTACAGGTATGCACCACAACACCTGGCTTTGTATTCTGGTTTTTAAGTGAAAAGAACCTTGACTAATTCTTTCATTTTAACAATGCTATATATTTAAGATATAGGCATAATAAAATGTATGTGTACCTTGAATATATGTAATAAAGCATTTGTAATATAATACATATTAAGTCATTTAAATCATTTATCATAAACATAGTTTCTCTGACCATTGACACTTGATTTGTGTTTAAAACAATTAAATAAGTGTTTAGCAATTTTTTTTACCAGGTTTTCAATATGGGTAAGCAAAATATGACACAGAGGGTGCTTTAAAGCATAGTTTATATAGAATCACAAATGCTTCCATTTGTTTAGTTCAAAAGAGTTGGAAAAAACAATCATCACTTGGTTCAAACCTAATACAATCTAGTGGCAAAAATAAATAAATAAATAAATGAATAAATAAAACTACCTGGAACAGTTAAATCATAATAGAAGAGAGTACATGACTTAACATCCTGTTGAATACTAGAGACAGCAGTGCTCAGTTCAGAGAAAGAAGAGATCAATGCAGCCCGCAGCAGTCTGGGTAATAAATGTTCATTGATCTGAATTGACTAGAATTGTTTGTCCAGTTCTGTTAGGAAACAAATCTCTTTTCTCTTTGGGGCTGTATCTCTTTCCACTCCGTGGGTTATCCAGCTACCAAAGTGAGTAATAATATGACATTTATTTCAATGAATCCGTTGACAGAGTGTTTCCATGACAGACACTTGGGCTAATCACATGGAGGATTATGAAAACACAAAGTAAGGCCTGATCTCTGTCCTTGAAGTTTTTTGTAATTCTGTTGATTAAATGAGACTGAATACCTAGAAACGTATAAATACTGTTTAGCTGTGAGATTTAAAGAGTAACACTACAGTTTAACAGAGAGAGAAATCATTATGGACTAATGTGGTTAGGGAAGGCTTACTGGATGTTTAATGTATCTGAACTTTGCTTAAAGAATGAACATGCCTACCAGGTGTGGTGGGGCATGCCTGGAATCGCAGTACTTAGGAGGCTGAGATAGGGGGATCAAAGGTTCCAGGCCAGCCTCAACAATTTAGCGAGACCCTCAGAAACTTAGACCCTGTTTCAAAATAAAAAATAAAATAGGGCTGGGAGTGTAGCTCAGAGGTAGAAAGTGCCTAGGTACAATTCCCAGTAATCCTTCCCCTCCCCCCTACCAAAAAAAAAAAAAAGAATAGACAGGTCTATCATTGATAGATTGCAGCAGTACTCTTAATCACTGAATGACCACAAAATCTGTCAAAAAGTAATTTTCTTCAAATAGGCTGCACATTTTAAAATTCTAACTATTTCCAAAAATATTGGTATATTTGCACTATTTTCCCTATTCAATTCAAAATTTCGATCCAATATTTATTTATCCAGCTATGCTATAACAAAATTCAGTCTATATTTGGTCACACTTTTCAATGAAATTAATTTTTTAAAGTGGTGTGAGACACATTCAAGTCTAGGTTCCAGAGAATTGGTCTTTGATGATATTTTAACAAGAAATTGTATAGAATTCTGAATAAAGTTTTGTAGTTAGCAACGAAGGCAAAGAAGTAAAACAGGGACTACCAAAAGCCAGTTATGAAGCAGCAAAGGAAAAATGGACGCCTGAATAGACGAAGGATCATAACATCACAGATAATCAATCCATTCAGGGCTCAAGTAGATACTAAGAATCTGGTAAATCGTTAGTGGCAATTATTTCAAAAGAAATCCATAATTACATATATGCTTCATAGAAGTTAGCCAGGACTCTCCTGAGATTTCAGTATTCTATTATATGATGAAATAAACCCAACTAAAATTTCAAAAATAAATATTTCAGTTCAGTAAGAAAGTCAAAGCTCAGGCCAGGTGTGGTGGCGCACGCTTGTAATCCCAGTACTTTGGGAGGCGGAGACCGGAGGATCTGGGTTCACGGCCAGCCTCAGCTCTCTGTCTTTCTCCCCCTGTCTCTCTCTCTCTACCTAGTGAGGCCCTCCGCAACTTCATGAGACCCGGTTTCAAAATAAAGTATAAAAAATAGGGCCGGGGGGTGTAGCGCGGAGGTAGAACGCCCCTGGGTTCAATCCCCGGTACCGCAAAAAAAAAAAAAAAGAAAGTCAAAGCTCAAACAGTTGGTAGTTGAGAGGTGAGACCGTGCTCACTCTTGAGGTAAGCCAGGAATCCTGTTCAACTCTGGTCATTCTGGACAAGTGAGTTTGAGCAACTTGTTCCCCAAGTGAGCTCCACTTTAACTGTGCTTCCTGAATCAATCACATTCCAATAACTAAGTTTGTATATCATGATCACTTCCAATTTCACTTTTCAATTCACTTCTTTCATTTGCACATTTTTTCTATTCTCTAGGTACTCGTTAGGAAATACTTTAAAACTCAAATTATGAATTTAAAGTTGCACTTTTAATTACAACATGATTTTTCGGTTGCTATCATCATTGACATTCAAGTATTGCTACTATTCTTAGCTAATCTTCCTAGTTCCTGAATGATTTTAGTACCATTCAAAGAGGGTGGGAAGATGAGGTTATTGGAGACTGAAGCAGTGATAAAGATTAGAGAATCGTTTGGGATGGTTGACTATTTTTGAATAAAAAAAGATTTGTGTTCCAATATAGTTTGCAACCTTCAGCGTCCCTTGAGACTGAGCCTATAAAGAGTAGATAATTATTAATAACACTGAGTGGCTGCATGGCATTTCGGATTTTTTTCTTTTTGGTGCATTATAATTATATGTTATTTTTGGGATTCATTGTTACATGCACATAACATAATTTGGTCAGTTTTATACCCTAATGTTTTTTTCCCTTAAGGAACTTGTTGCCAGGCATGGTAACACAAGCCTGTAATCCCAGTACTTGAGAGGCTGAGTCAGGAGGATCATAAGTTTGAGGCCAGCCTCAGCATACCCCTAGGTCCAATTTCCAATACTACACACACACATACACACAAAAAGAACTTGCTTATTTTTTCCACATGAGAATGTTATGAAGAAATAAAATATATAATATTTACTTAATATTTGTAGGGTGGTTCCAAATATATTATTTCCTTGGAGTCTTCTATGTAATGTTGAATGAGGTAACACATGGGAGAATACCAAGCACATAGCTAGTTACTAAGTCCACGATCAGTATCAACAATGGTTTCCTGCCCCTTTTTCTAGATGAAATAGACCACAGCTCACACATACTGTATTTCATTATGACCCTTACTGTATGTGGAGAAAGGGTTCATTATTCCAATGTAGGGATCTGGAGATATGCTAAGTTTTCAGACAGATATTACAAGCTTATTTTTTAATTAAAAATTATAGCTTAAATTTTCCTCTATAAAAAGATCAATATAAAATTTCTGGAAGAAACCCAAAGCCGAATTATAAAACAGCACTTTGTGCACACAACTATCTTTGTTTTTTCTTTTCTTTTCTATAGGTGAAGCAAATATAAACCAGAATAATTAGAGATAGCAGAGTGGGCATGTAAGCATTGTCAAGAGGCACCTTTGCCCTCATTAAATATTTTATATTCAAATTATTCCAGTTAATTTTTAGGAAATTGAAAGAACTAACTCATCGTCAAAATTTACTATGTACAAGTAGGTGCAGAATTCCTGTACCCTTGTGAATATAAGCAATGAATGGATATCTCAGAATACAATATTCAGCATAATCCTCAAAAACTTCCATCTACAATAAAGACAATATTTTCTTCTATTTTTTTTTTTTGCGGTACTGGGGATTGAACCCAGGGGCATTCTACCTCTGAGCTACATCCCCAGCCCTATTTTTTATTCTTTATTTTGAGACAGGGTCTCACTAAGTTGCAAAGGGCCTCACTAAGTAGATGAGGCTGGCTGCGAACCCGTGATCCTCCTGTCTCAGCCTCCCAAGTACTGGGATTACAAGCGTGCGCCACCACGCCCGGCTTACAGACAATATTTTCTAAAAAGACATTCTTAATTGTTATCAGCAGTGGACAAAGTATTTGAGGGGTACTGATTATCAAAATTATTTTTTATCTATAAAACCATTAAATACTTTCACTCTTCTAAACGTTGATTAAATCTCCATATCAACCTGCTATCCGAAGATATATTAGCCTAATGACTTCTTTCCTCAGAATGTAATCTGAATTCCTGGTTCTGGAAATGTGTTCAGACATTCATTCATTCAATTCACATTACTTGTTCACCCTATACTAGGCACAGTGTTGTTTTTTAAAAGGTCTAGCCATTCTGATCAGAATCTTTAAAACCTTATTTCGGTGAAGTTATTTCACAGAATAAATTTGTTCACTGCTATCTGCTAGAGAGTGTTTGCCAGTAATATCAGTGCTTATCAAGTTAGTGCCTAAACTTTCATATCAGCACACCAATATCTGATAGTAGGTAAAGACGCGATGACCTTTCTCTGCTAAGATTTCCTCAGGCTCATTGCTGAAGTAAACTGCAGCCTTGGATACACCTTTCCTTTAGGCAGAAAGCAACCTAGAAACATATCTAAGTCTTCAGAGGCATGAAAGAGAAAATAACTTGAAAATAGAGGTCAAAGAATGGATGAAATATCATGAGAAAGACCTGACAGAGTTGCAAAAGATGTAGTCAACTTGTGATTCTTTAAGCCCTGACCCCTGGTCTGATAGAGTTTTGAGGCATGGGGTATCTCTAACAGAGCTATAAAAAGCGGAGGGACCATTTTCCAAACAATGCCTGTTACAAGATTTTACTGCAAAGTTGGAATTTAGAATTTCAGGAGAAATCATGCTGTTACTGCACCGAGCAACTGCTCAAATCCTGTTCACACACAAAAAGAGATTTGCTGTTAATAATGTGTCTGGTTCATTCCATGAAGATTTATTAGTAAAGCATCAGCTTTTGAAATCTAGCATGCATCGAAATAAGACAACTTGCTTAATACAGATTTCTGGGTCCCAGTATGTGATTCTCTGATTTAGTAGGGCTGGGCACAACAGAGAATTTGTCTTTCTTACAAGTTCACAGGTAAAGCTGATGCTGCTAGTTGAGGGATGACACTTTGCGGACTACCAGAGTAAAGTGGCAAATGCATTTTATTAGAATTTGATCCCAGTCATAAAGTAAAAATCAATTTGGAAAGGTTGGAAAGATCATTAGTTTTGAAGCTAGAAAAACCTGAACTAGATTTTTAGATTTGTCATGTTTCAGCTGCTGACAACCTTAAACCGAAAGAGCCCACGTTACCTCAAAACCAAATTAAAATTGTAGTATCTAATGCCAAGAGCTCTAGTAAGGATTAATAAAATATTTCATGCAAACATATTTTTAAGTGTTGCATCCTATGTATTGCACATATCAAGTGCTTAATACCTAGCAGTTTTGATTACCATGGTGGTTGTGATGATACTATTTTTATAAAAATATCCATGCAGTAATTAGTTGTACAAATGGGTGGATCTAGTTAATTTCCTGAGCATAACTGTGCCTTTTGCTACAGTGGCTAGACAGAACAGTTGTCCTCTCTGGCTATTAGCTGCTCTCTCTGCCCCAGGCTGTTGCTTTTGAGGTTTTCAAATCCCCCTCACATCTTCAGTCTAAAAGATTATCCAGGCAACAATGAAATCTTGTCTTTTTGTGTATGTGTGTGTGGGGGGGGGGTACTGGGGATTGAACACAGGGACATTCTACCTCTGAGTTATACCTGCAGCCCTTCTTATGTTTTCTTTTGAAACATGGTCTCACTAGGTTGTTGAAAGTCTTGTTACATTGCTGAGGCTGGTCTTGAACCATCCTCCTGTCTAAGCCTCCCAAATACTGGGATCACAGGTGTGCACCACCACACCCGACTCTTTTGGTTTTTATTAAAAGTTGAGATTGGAGGTCTGCTGCTTTATTAATAACTTCCTCTTTAACCTCAGCCTGCATGCTGTTTGTCTATAGTCTTATTTGCCCCGTGTCTTCAGGCTTTACTGATGCTTCCCCTCTTTGTTTCTGTTGTTTCTCTGTCCTCTCTCTCATTCACTGGATTCCACACAATTCCACTTATTGAAGTCTCCAAGAAATCATTCGTAGAGAATGAAGCACATGATTTCTTGACCTTCTTAGAAGTAGGATTATTTCCTCCACTCCAACCCAGTCACCTACTCACTTGATTGCAAAATCAGCAGTGACAACATATGCCCAAAGTTTTGTTTTGTTTTGTTTCAAATACCAGTAATCCTCTCGTCATCCCTTTCTCTCTATTCTGTTAATTCCTCCTCACTCCTATATAGCACTAACATCCTCACAAATGTATAAAAATTAAAAATATTAAATAATTAAAAACTTGAAAAGTATTAAAGCTTTCTGAAGGGAGAACTATTCTATCTTCTCTATGTTCTCTGAGCATCTATGACAGGATCTGCAGAGACAAAAGATAAAATAACATGCAATGACCCAACTTACACTAATCTTCTCAGTATCTGATAGAAGAAATGAAAGCCAGAAAACTTGTTTATCTTTTCAACTATATAATTCAGAACTGAGATTTTTTTTTCCTGGCTTCATTTTCCTGTAAAGGAAAGTGGCCAACTTCAGAATTTCTAGGAGAAAACAAGCAAGATAAATATCTTCAGCTCATCCTTCCTCTCCACCCCTTCCTCTACCCTTCATACACTAGTGAGCGCTCACACACATACACTAATAGACTCTGGTTGAATTGAACCAGGAATGCCCATCACATTGATGACCTGTAATGAACATGAAATATAAGTATTTTAGTTTCTTGAATTTCTATAACTTGCTTTTTTAGGCAAATCCCACATGACTACATGATGGATGTGATGGGAAGACTTCTGGTTTTTCTCAGCAATTAGCTTTTTAAATCATATAATTTCTTAATTGCAGCAACATCATTAAACTAATCCCATACATGGTAATGAAAGTTTCAGGGCCAATAGAGGGAGAGAATTTTCCTCTTGCCGCTCGTGCCAAGTATAAGAGCCAGAACCATGTGCCAGAATTAGTGGTCACATAGATTTCATGGGGGAATTACAATGATATTTCCTTTGTTTGAACCATGTGGCTCTTGTTGGATGGACCATACCAGATGATGAGTGACTACAGAAGTCAGTGCCCCTTTTGGAGTTGGTGCAGGTAGGAGCCTTGGAGCAGTTCCAGGAGAGTGACTGATCACTGTACCACAATCTCCTTATTGCCTCCTGCCCCCTTTGCAATTTTTGGTAAGAAAAAAAGGACAAAATATAAAGACCATAGCAAACTACCTTGAAATGAAAGTTTCTAGATGCAAACATTTTATAGCTTCCTTGACTCCTTAGGAGGCATCAGGGCAGGGGCAAGGAGGTTGCCTCTTCTTTGTATAATACAGATAAGGTAGGTCAACTGAAAGGGCTCAAAGTCAATAGAAGTAGCTAGAAAGACATATGCCTAATGATCAAATTTTGTCTATTGGATAATAGATTGTCCAGTTATATTAGGGATATAACCTGCCACTCACTGATGCTTAATAACTATCAAAGACTTCCTGGGATACAGGAGAAATAATACTTATGAAGAATTGCTTGAATGTGTCATGGTTTATTCATTTCCCTAGATACTCTAAAATAACCTATGGTTGGATTTACAGAATCTGACAGAACTGTACATATAGATTGTATGGAATAGTATCTACCTCCTCCATCCCTCACTCCCACCACTACTACCACCATGTTGCCAGGTCATTCATCCCACTGAATCATACTTTGGTGCATTGCCCTTAATCTACACTGAAAAATTTGGTAAAATACATATGACATCCACTGCGAGGGCACTGTTCACAGTGTTAATTGTGAATATCTTTGGGAAACAAAAATCTTTTATTGAGCCGGGCATGGTGGCGCATGCTTGTAATCTCAGTACTTGGGAGGCTGAGACCGGAGGATCCAGGTTTACGGCCAGCCTCAGCTACTTAGTGAGGCCCTCCACAACTTAGTGAGAGCCTGTTTCAAAATAAAGAATAAAAATTAGGGCTGGAGGTGTAGCTCAGAGGTAGAATGCCCCTGGGTTCAATCCCCAGTACCGCAAAAAAAAAAAAAAATCTTTTACCTCATCATCGAGAAAAATGTTGCTTATGTTGAATCATTTGTTTGCTTTTATATTTTAGGTGCTGTAGGTCACACAAGGAGTTCTTTTTCCTTTTTACAAAGTCTGCCAGAAAGCTTAGAATCAATTTTGACACCTACCTGTAACAATCATAGAGGAATTTCTTCATTTACTATACATTTTTATTCTGTGTTATTGCCAATAGTACATATGAGAATAAAAATATGTTAATACTTAAAATAAGATAAACTGACTATATTAATAACATGATTGATCAGGGTGATATGTAGATTAGAAAAGAGCCACTATTTCCTTACTGTACAACTTTTTATCTGTACCTCTACCATAGCAGCACAGAAGATAGCATTGCACAGTAGTAAATAAATATGTCTGAAATTGAACAAAACTTTGACTTTCATGTTCTTTATCTTTTACCTGTATTATCTTGATATGTGCTTCAATAGCTCTACGTCTAAGTTTCCCTTTCTATAAAGCTCAGAATATAATCGTGCTTCTTTTGTGATTAAACAATAATTTGTTTTTGTTTTGTACTATTGTTGGTAAATTATAGTTTCACATCATAATGTAGTTCATAATGATAGTGACACGCACACACAAGGCACTTGGTGGGCTTTCCCCCGGCTCCCTCCCCATTCCCCCCTTTCCCCATATGGGGTATTGAAATTGACATTGGTATTCTCACATAGGTACATAATGTCAATGGAAGTGATTCCTTCATTGATTCTTTCTCTTCTCCCTTCCCCTAGACCATGTCCCCTTCCTTTATAAATATACTTAATACAGTGATTTATACATATACACATATATGTCTACATATATATCATATGTGTATATCATATGATATATGTATACATATATATGATGAGATAATATAGTGAAAGGGATGAGAATATGCTATTCTAAAATATGCCACTTTGGCATAAAGATTATTTCAAGTGGAAGGCAATTGAGAAAAAGCAGGCAGGAAATTTTCTGTGCCCTTCTGCTTTCTGCCTAAAAGTAAATCATAAATTTTCCCTGTGAAAGTGTCCTTCTGTCTTATACAAGAAAGGAAAGAAAAAGCTTTATCCCTGGAGATGGAGATGGCACCAAGATGAACTAAATCTTACTAAATAACCCTTATCTTCTATCAGTTTGCCTCATATATTTATTTCTCCACAATTCACCATCCCTAGAAGACCAAATCTTTTTTCTTTTGTCTTGTTACTTCCCTACAGCTCATTGCCTTTTGTTAAAGTGGTATATAAATCCCCAGACTTAACCCTTTCTTTGCATCCTCCTTTCTTTTTTATGAAGGCCTTGTCAGGCACATAAAATTTAAAACATTATTATTCAATAAAATTGTATATCTTCTATCCTATTTATCTCTCTTTGGTCAGTCTAATTTGCAAGATCGAGCCCTGAACCTAAGAGGTTAAAGGGATAATTTTTCCCTCCATTACAATAGGGTAATATAGTTATATAGTAATAATTCAATTAAAATTTTTGCTCTATTATTAATATTTTTTGAAATTTCTGTTTCATGCATGAACAATGAGGTTATTGTGTTATTAAAAACCCATTTCCAACTCTTCCAGTTGAAGCTCAGCAAAGAAGTGAAGACTTTATTAGTGAGGAATTTTATATACAATGTGTGAAAAGAGGAGTTCTATGAAGGAAACATGAGGAATGAAATCAAGTAACTTGATAAAATGTCGCACAAAGCAAAATTCAAAATAATCTATTAAAATTTTTCAGTGTTAGGCTGGGTGTGGTGGCGCATGCTTGTAATCCCAGTACTTTGGGAGGCGGAGACCGGAGGATCTGGGTTCGCGGCCAGCCTCAGCTCTCTCTCTCTCTCTCTCTCTCTCCCTGTCTCTCTCTCTCTCTCTCTTTACCTAGTGAGGCCCTCCACAACTTCGTGAGACCTGGTTTCAAAATAAAGGATAAAAAATAGGGCCGGGGGCGTAGTGAGGAGGTAGAACGCCCCTGGGTTCAATCCCCTGTACCGCAAAAAAAAAAATTTTTTCAGTGTTTTTAATATGCTAATGTGTGAGTAAATTCTTCAAAGCAGGGTCATAAAATGCAGTCTTTAAGCAACTTACTTTACCAATTTTTAATGTCTCTAAAATCATTTGGAGGACCAGTTTTCTGGAGAACCAATTTTGGAAAATGCTGTGCTATGCTAACACTCCTCTCTGTGATCTACTAAGGGACTTGAAATTGTCAATTCTTTGAGGGAAGTCACTACTTGAAGAACTGATAAAGCACATGTAAGTATATCAAAACTTGCAGGCCCTAGAGTATAACCATCTGAGCAGTTTATAAGTGCCCATCTAGCAAAGAAGCACTTGGACATATGGGAACACAGTATGGTATGGGACACTGTCAAGAGGGCAAATCCAGATGGAGGAAACACAGAAATTGAGGTACAACACGAGGGCACCATGGGAAGGAGACGGTGAGAAGGGAGGATGCGTGGAAGGAAAGCAGTAAATAGGAGTGGCTTGGGAAAACCTTATTACTGTGACTAATGTTAGATCATGGGCAGATGTGAAAGTTACTCTACCACTTAGATGCTATATAGATATGATGATATATATACGATGCTAATAGAAGTACTACATACTACATACTTACCTCCGATGTTCTTATAATTTCGATTTTCTTTTAATAATTCCTTTTACCCAAAAGGAGACATAGAGTTTGTTTTAACCATGCATGTTAGATAAGGAATGAGAATGAAAGAAGGAAGAAAAGATACCTGTATGTAAACCAATAGTTCTCACCTCATTCTGCACATCATCATTACCTGGGGCACCCCATAAAAGAGCCAATGCCTGGCTCCAGTCCAAACAATTAAATCTGGGTCTGCAAAGTGGAAGCCAGTACAATGGCCATTTTTTAAAACTTCTTAGGAGATTCTAGTATGCAGACAGGGATAGAACCACTGCCTTAGAGAAAAGATCAGTTACACCACAGTGGGGAGTAGCAAAGGATAGTTTCTCCCAGGTAGCATTGAGAGGTAAAGTGATTCCTTTGTGCCAAAAGTCTGTCCATGTTTATAAATTCTCACTTGGGGGTAGAAGCAATTATGGAATTTCTTTCCTTATTGATTTAAAAAATCATACTGAGAATAAAACCAGCAACATTTTCCTGGGAACTACATCTCCAGTTTTTTTTTTTTTATTATTTTTGAAACAGCTAAGTTGCTGAGGGTCTCACTAAGTTGCTAAGGCTGGCCTGGAACCTGAGGTCCTCCTGTCTTAGCCTCCTAGGGCTTCCTTTGATTTATGCCACAAGACTTTACCTAGTTATATCTTTTCTTTATTCTCTTACCAAACTGCCAAGAGCAAATTCTCTGTGGGCATGAACCACACGTAGCTTTATGAACCCTATATACCCTGAGATTGGGGTACAGATGGGATTTGTCCCCAGGGTTTTATCATATTTACATGAGTCATCTATGAAGAATCAAGCTAATTGTCAAATAGCTTTAGTGCTATTTTGGATCTTGGTAATTTTTTTTTTCTTCTTCAGGTTATGTTCAAATTGTAGTGGAGAGAATTTGAAATAAATAATGGATTTAGAGACTTAGGGATGGTATTGATATTGACATAGGATGTTAGATACAGCTCAGTTGATAACCTGACTTTATTTATTTATTTATTTTTGTGGTACCAGGGATTGGACACAGGGGCATTCTACCTCCGAGCTCCACCCCCAGCCTTATTTTTTATTCTTTATTTTGAAACAGGTTCTTACTAAGTGGTGGAAGACCTCACTAAGTAGCTGAAGCTGACTGCAAACCAGGATCCTCCCGTCTCAGCCTCCCAAGTACTGGGATTCCAAATGTGTGCCACCACGCCCGGCTGACCATTTTTAAAAATGTAGCTACGAGTCTCACTATAGGAGATTCCATGCTGCTGACCCAGTGGTTCTAAATCCTGTGTCAGAAATATTTTAGTAGTTTCCTATTTGTTGTGTTTACTTCCAATCTCTTGTTTTCCAATTTATGATTCATATCATCATCACACTTTCCTTCTTGAACAAAGAGAGAAGTTGACAATTTTCATTATCAAATGCCTACTTTGTCTTCTCTTACGTAAAGGGTGGCAATCATACTATTGGGCCTGGCATTTGAAGCTCTCCCTCTCAGATCACCAAAAACCTTCCCCCTACTTGAACTTCAGTCATCAGGTTCTTCAGTTTCCATTCCTTAAATATTTCACTGACCTGATTTATATTTATTTTTTCATCTGATTATACGTCAGTCCTTCCATCATTCTTTATCACAGCTTCTATGACCTAGTTACCTCTCTTTTTGGCATTCACATATTTTGTACACTGTCATTGTGCCTATTGTGTTGAATTAAATCTAATAAGTTGAAAGACAACTTGTATATATTTCCTGAATAGACTTTAGATAGTGAAAAATGGCTTCTTAAAATAATGAAAAATTAATTGTGGTGTGTGTGTGTGTGTGTGTGTGTGTGTGTGTGTGTGTGTATGGGGGGTTCTGTGTGGGACTGGGAATTGAACCCCAGGATGTTCTACCTCTGAGCCTTATTTTTTTTTTAATTTTGAAATAGGATCTTACTAACTTACTAGGCACTGTCCTCAAACCAGTGATCCTCCTGTTTCAACTTCTCAATAACTGAAATTACAGGCATATACTATCACGCCTGGCTATGAGTACTATTTTTAAAATACTTTAAAATGTCTATATTTTGGGGGGGGGCATGGTGGTGCACGTTTGTAATCCCAGTACTTAGGAGGCTAAGACAGGAGGATCACAGGTTTGTGGCCAGCCTCAGCAACTTAGTGAGGCCCTCCACAATTTAGTGAGACTGTTTCAAAATAAAATAATAAAATAAGGCTGGGGGTGTAGCTCAGAGGTAGAATGACCTTGGATTCCATCCCCAGTACCATACACACACACACACACACACACACACACACACACACATACACACAGTCTATATTTGATTTCTACCTGGAATCTTATGTTGCTATAATTGACAGTTTACCACAAATTATTTTTTCAAATGTGTTAATTGTAAGACACTGATGATGTTAATAATAATAGATCAATTCCCCTAAATTTTACCTTCATGGGTGGAGATTCTGCTTTTACCAATTACTTGCTTCTTTCTGTCAAGTATTCATTTAATATGTTCTACTTTATTTTATTTTATTTACTTTTTACTTAAAATGGCAGTTTGTACCTCTTGGTTGCAGTTTTAAAAGTGTCTCAAAGCGGCCTTGCGTCTTTGAGACACTTAGTTTAATTGTGCTGATATGTGTGTGCATGTGTTTGTGTGAAAGGGTGGAGGAGTATGCTTTACACAATTACACAATGAGTTGCAATTACTGTGTCACACCTAATCTTAGGATTTTCTCAGATAAGTCCTCCCTTTCTCTGACAGAATACTTGGGTTAGAGTGGGACTGGGTGAGTGGTTCAAGTTGAGTTCCATTTCTCATCTCTTTTCTACAAAGACCAACCAGAACCCACCAATTTTATGAAGCAGGTTCTATTTTTTAGTAGTCTGTAGGCATTGCTAATTAGCTAATTATTAGGTATCTATATGTAATGCAAGAGTTAGCTGACATTAAATAGAACTGTGTGATGTCTTATTTCAGGGCTACACTCAAAGAGAGCTTAGGGAATAATCACTGTATAGACTATTGTTTCTGGAAATTTAAGTTAAAACCTTTACTAGCACTTTAAGGCCAGAATCATGTTTTCATTTGTCTTTGAAATTCTAATCTTGTTTATGGAAAGTTTAAGAACAATTTCCAACACAGTCACTTTCAAAGGATGTTTTCAGAACCCTCCTTTACTGAATCTCTTTTCATTATTCTAGTTTCCATTTCAGGGCCCTTTCATGTTCTGAGGGAACCATGACTCTATATCTCCAATTAAGAGTTTGGAGAGCGGGGGGTGGAGAAAATTAGGCTGAGAGAATTAGAAACACATTCTCCACAGTCTCTAATTTATGCAATTAAAATCACTTCTTCCTCCAGACATAATATTTGCCATTATGGCTCTACCCCTAGATTTAAATCTTTTGTTTTCAACTTCAGAGTCATCAGCCTTCCTTTCCAGCTGTGTACATTAACTTTCCTAGCATTCTGCCATCCCTGTTCCCTGGAACAATACTGAACTTTATGTGAGTTCTATGCTCCTGCTCTCTTGTGCACCGATTAGTGGCTAATAGCAAAGGAACATCCAATCCTTTCATGTTCCCAGATAAACCCACCTCCCCACTCCCTCAATGACTCAGGAAAGACCCAACTCCATTCTTGCCTAGGACTCAATAGGACTGGCAGAGAACTTCCCCGTAGGCCTGGACAAAGCCCCAGGTTCCTCTCCTTATTCATTTATTTATTTTTTGTTTTGGGGGGTTTGTTTGTTTGAGACCGTCCTCATTAATGAAAGTTCACCCTATTCCAAGACCCTAAATGAAAACCATCTCCGTAGTTATCCAGAGCACTTTATCTCTTTCACACCTGGAACAAAGCAAGAATTCCAAAAACAGCTTTTCTAAACACACCTGTAGTCAAGGTCTTTGTCTTTTGTCTCCCATGGAATTTATGAGTCAGCCATAATATCCCAAGGCAGTATTTCACTGAACTGCTAACATACAGAAACATACAAAATGTGTGTGTGTGTGTGTGTGTGTGTGTGTGTGTGTGTATGTTTGTGACATTAGGTGTTTAAAAGTAGGGGAAGTGAGGAAATTTAACATATCAAAACAACATACTATTTTTTGAAAGATATACACTGTATTTTCTAAATCTTTATCAAGTTTTATTGAACACACTTTGAACAGGAAAATTGGGTAAAGATACAGAAAACGATATGAAGTTTATGATTTCTCACTAAATTTCTATATAGGTTACTGAAAGGCAGCATGAATATGAAACTTTATTACATGTTTTTAGAAATTTAATGTGGAAGATATTTTTTTGTACTGGTGATTGAACTTAATGGCATTCTACCTCAGAGCTACACCCCTAACTCTTTTTTAAATTATTATTATTTTTTATTCTGAAACAGGGTCTGGCTAAATTGCTGAGGTTGACCTTGAACCTACGGATCTTACTGTCTCAGAAGGAGTGTGTTTTACACAATTACACAATGATTTGCAATTACTGTTTCACACTTATTTGTAGGATTTTCTCCCAAATATTAAGATTACAGTTTTGTGCCACCACGCCCAGTGAGATTATTCTTTATTTGGAGTATAAATTCTTAGTACTTAGCAAGAGGTAGAAATTCATTGTACCACAAATCAAGAAATACATAATGTTCTTATCACTCACCCTAAAAAGAAACAAAAATAAAAAAAAAACAATGTTTATCTAATTTATAAACAGCCACCTGAGAGTAATTTGTGTTTGGGAAAGTCCTCAATAGAATTATAAAATTACTAACAAAATTAAATCTCATAATAATATTTAAGCACCTGATTGACATAAAGAAAATAACCAGTGTTTGAAATATCTAGAAATTCTAATAGATTAGACTCTGAGTAATTTTTATGTGTATTTTTCCTTACAAATTGTTATTGGTAATCCATTATGTTGCATTCATTGCATAAATATCCTAGAAGCACCAACGAAAATAAGAAAACCCAAATTCTTATTCTTAGAGGGTCATATTGTACATTCATGGAGTGGAAAATGCTAAAAGGATAAATAGACATGAGTTCAATATGGTCATTGCCAAATGATTGTTATACAAAACATTTGAGAAGTTCAAATGAATACATTCATCAAAGGTATACAAAGAATGAAACAAAATATCTAGTTACCTTATCATCTCTAGATCCTAGGGAGACCACCTCAGGAAGGGAAATGTAAATGCTATTTGATAGGAAAAGAATTGCATTCAGATAAGCTTCAGAGAAAACACCCAAGAACAGAATTCTAGATGCTGAGAACAGGAAAAGCAAAGATAATGAAAAACAATGGTATAACATGAACATTCAGTGGTTCTTAATTAAACTTTATGTCCTTCACTATATTTAAGGATTGGCAGGAAACCCATCAACACTGGAAAACTGAAGACAGGCAGAATGGGTATGTAGATTGAACATGACCACAGAGCCTCTTCCTGTTCTTTTCTCATGAAATTTGCACAGTTTAGTAAACAATTTGTAGGACTAATTGGAAATAAATGAATATTTGTTGGTGACAGAGTGCAGGTCAGTAAATATCCATCTCAAGAGTGGAGTCTAGACAGAAGGAAGGCGCAGTAGTGCAGAGGGGTGCATTGGTGTATATATGTCAGTTATGCAGTGGAGGTAGGGGACAGACAATGCAAGACAGCCAGTTAGGAGACTCTTAGAATATCCAAAGTACCTAAAACTAAACATGCTCACCTGAATGTCTTGTCAATTTATGATCAATTGTGCTGTTGCTACAATGTTCCAGGTGCCTACTACTGAGTAATGTGTGTGCACATCACACACACACACACACACACACACACACACACACACAGATTTTGTGTGTCACATATTCAGAAGGGCACAGTGAGACCTCATCTGAAATGATTTAAATAGCTGAAGTGAGCCAGGCGTGAGGGCACATGCCTGAAATCCCAGTATATGGGAGGCTGAGACAGGGGAATCGCAGGTTTGAAACCAGCCCCAGCAACTTAGTGAGACCCTCAGCAACCTAGTGAGGCCTGTTTCAAAACAAAAAAATAAATACATAATGGGGTTGGCAGAGTAGCTCTGAGGTAAAATGCCCCTGGGTTCAATCCCCAGTAGCACCAAAAAAACAAACAAACAAAAAAGCTGAAGTGGTTCAACATCTGGAGATTGGAAATTTTTAGAGGATAATATTTTTAGGGAAATAGAATAAGACAGTTAATTGACAGTAGTATTCTCTTTTTAATCATTTTCACTGGTGCATTGTATATGATAGTTTACTGGTAGAATTGTATGTGATGGTGAGATTCTTAGTGATACGTATTTGGAGGTTTAGTTTACTCATTCTGGCAGCTGAGCTGAGCTGATTGGAAGGCCACCTCTGCTGGGACTCTGGACAAGCACACTTAATCAAGGCATGGCTCTTCATGCAGACTGGGCTCCTCAGGATGTGGCACATGGGATCTGAGAGAGAGCCTTTCCAGAGGAAAGCGTTCACTGGAGCATTCTGAGAAGCCAACGTGAATCGTAGGTTTGAAACCAGCCTCAGCAACTTAGTGAGACCCTCAGCAACCTAGTGAGGCCTGTTTCAAAATAAAAAAATAAATAAAAAATGGGGTTGGAGGTGTAGCTCAGAAGTAAAATGCCCCTGGGTGCAATCCCCAGTAGCACCAAAAAAAAAAAAAAAAAGCTGAGGTGGTTTTTGGTTTCAAGACTTTGTCCCCTTGTCTCAGAAGTCAAAGTCGTGCTGGGCATGGTGGCTCACTCCTGTAATCCCACTACTTGGGAGCCTGAGTGTTGTGCACCGACCAAGGCTAGGAAGTTGTGCATTCAAACTGGTCCATCCATAAAAGCAGTGAGGCATTGAGAGGGGGTGAGACATAGCTGCAGGATGCTGGACTAGGAGGCCTAGACCTCCTGTGCCCAGTGACGGCCGGCTGAGTACAATAGTGTTCCGCAAGAGACTTCCACAAGGGGTTTTCACACATCTACATATCCGCACGTCCATGTGTTCACTCAGGGGACTGTCCCTGTCCAGTTTATATGCCAAATCAGAAGAAAGATGCCAGCATGCCAGGGCCCAGAGTAAACAAATGTGGCCCTGCACTGTGGTGGGGCCAAGGGTTAACAAAGGTGTCGATGTGCAGAGTTAAAGGTGGCATCATGTGAGGGCCCAGAATTGGGACAACATGGAGTCCCCAAAGACATGCTTAGTTATTTTTCATATAACAGTGGCATTTAGGGAGACGAGGGGGCCTAACACACCAGGTTCTCATGGTTCCCACACTGAGACAGGAGGATCCCAGGTTTGAAGCCAGCCTCAGAAATTTAGCAAGACCCTCAGCAACTTAGTGAGACTCCGCTTCAAAATGAAAAATGTTAAAAAGTGGCTGTGAGTGTAGCTCAGAGGTAGAATGCCCCCAGGCTCACTCCTCACTACCAACTTCCACCCCCAAAAATGTCAAAGTCATATCACATCATTTCCTCTGCATTCTATTGATATGTCACCCAGATCCAAGAGAATGCGACACAGACATAAACTCTCAGTGACAGGCGTGTCCAAGAATTATGCTTTGAAGTTGCCACACACAGATGATAGCAGGGAATAAAAAGTGTTTTAACTGCTGGGATGCTTAATTTTGTTGTGAATTGACTTGATTGAGAGATGCCTAGAAAATTGGTATGACATACTTCTGGGTGTGTCTGTGATGATGTTTCCACAGATGATTGGTGTGTGGGCCGGCAAACTGAGGGAAGAAGATGCATCCTGAACATGGGTGACACCATCCAATAGTGGGGGACCCAGATGGAACAACGAGTGGAGGAAGAGGAAGCTTGCGGGCATGTGCAAGCACAACTCTTTGAGCTGATGTTTTTGGCTGCTGCCATCGCCCTCAGACATCAGACTCCCGATTGTTCAGTCTTTGTGTAGACCTGCAGCAGTGGTGCTCCAGGGAGCTTCCTGGTCCTCAGCCTCAGACTGGGGTGCAGCATTGGTACCTCTTGTTCTGAGGCCCCTGCTTCTGAGATTGAGCAGCTGCTGGTTTCCCCAGCTCTCCAGCCTGCAGACAGACATTGTGAGAATACCCAGCCTCTGAGTGTGTGATACAATCTAATAACTCTCCTCTTATAATTATGTGTAATCTCTATTGGGTCTATTCTTCTGAGGAACCCTGACGACCACCACTGTGAAATAAAAGCAGCTTCAGCAAGTCTTTTCTAATAATCTACTAATAACTGTAAACTATTTGTTTTTGATATTATTCATTTGGTTCTATAATAGTGAGGCATTCAGAACACACTAACCCAAAATCTAGTGCCTTGACAGTTGAGAAAACAATAGTAGTGAGATCTCTGGCATATCCCCACCCCTCGCCTTCTCCCTTGAATCAGATCATAAAATCTAAAAGGATTTTCTGACCTTCCTCTGAGGGTCATTTGAGAGGTGGCCTCTCTATACTCAGAGGAAAGGAAAGTCCTTATAAAGATGACAGAGGGACAGAGAAGAATATGAGAAAAGAGGCCTTCCTGAGTTCCTCACAGCTAATTGCTATTAGAGCATACCCCATTTTCTTATCAAACTTCTCCACAACTGTCCACTCTTCATTAAACCTTAGCATAAAAATACACAATTTCTTGATTTTATGAGTCTTTCTTTTGGTACTGGAGATTGAACCCAAGGATATTCTACCTCTAAGTTATGCCCCCATCCCTTTTTTAAAATATTATCATTACTGTTGTTATTATTATTATTATTATTATTATTATCATTACGAAACAGGGTATCTCTAAGTTGCTGAGGCTGGCCTTGAACCTGTAATCCTCCTTCCTCAGCCTCCCAAGTACTGGGATTACAGGCATGTACAACCTCATCTGGCCTTTGAGTATTCATTTCTAAAGGTTTCTATGTCATGTAAAATTTATATTAAGTAAATTTGTTTGCCTTTCTCCTATGAATCTTTTTGTTAGAGAGTTTTAGTTCATGAACCTAGTGGCTGGTGAAGAAAATATTCCTTTACCTTCAAAAATTAGGAGGCATATAATGGACATAGAGGCATTAGCAATGCTAAAGTCATAACAATACTGCATCAACAACTAAAAACCATTATTTCTAATTAAAAATCATTCTATTAGGAACTTAAGGGTTTTAAAAAACATTTAAAACACTGATATTTCTTAGAAATGAACATTTGAAACTATATCTGGCTCTCTAATGCAAAAACTATGCAGATTAAAAATGATGCAATTAATTACCCAGATGTTAAATATCAGTGTTTGCCATCGCTTTCGCAATACCACCAGTCATTTAGTTTAAATTGTTCTCTACACTCGGGTGTTTGGGCTTGCAAATTTAGATAGAGAATTTGGTTCTCTCTTTAGACAACTCATCACCATATGGTTTTTTGGGGGCATGAAAAATGAACAGGACCTAAGCCTTTGCAACTGAGACAGGTAGAGTTTCATCAGTGGCCATTAAGGTTGAGTAATGGGGTTTTAAAGAGACAACTTCTAGTGTCGCTCTTTAGGAACCCGACAGCAATTGTGCTTTAGCTGCAGGTTCCATGATCCAGCCCTGTAGCTTTGGCTCCATACAGCCCCTTGTCTGTGTCTCCACTGTTTGAACCCCCTCCATGGCATGCATCTGTTCCCAATTCTCTTTCAAAGAGCATCTGTTGCCAGGAGAGGCAAGCTTTTAATATGTTGATTTATCATCTTCAGATACAGGGTTTTATTGCTTGCATTTGAATATTGTATTTAAGGTGCTTTTGTGATTACAGATGTTTTACATATAAATTGCTTTATATTAGAAAAAGCTTTTTTTTTCAGTATTTTTAAGGAAACTTCACATTCATGTGTTTTACATTTTAATATCTTCTGCATTGCTGAGCGCCTGTGAATTGCTTTCTGTCTGTAATGGCAGTTGGTATGAGCAACAGCATCTGTGATGGTTACTGCTTCAAGGAGAAAATTAACTGTGGGTGTGTGGGTGTATGTTTTTCTTTTCTAGAAAACCAGAAGTTATTAATTACTAAAGGAAGCTGTGATTATTTTTTTTACCCCTAAAAGGGACAGAATAGGTCACTACAAAAAATAATAACTTTTTACTCCATAACCTTTATAAACCAGAGAATTATGTCAGTCAAGTTTTCACACTTTTCTCTCCCTTGCTTCCTGTTCTCTTAAGAGAATCTGGAGGTCGGCAGTACTGCACAGTCTCTGAAATAACAGCACCATCTACTGTCTGATACTCAATTCATTCATCTTGTTAGGGAACAGACGGAGATCCTGGCGATGAAGGAGGTGCTCTAAACTGCTTAAGAACAGGGCCTTAAGTAAACAGTATATAAATGAGAAATGTGAAATTCCTTACCTAAAACATGCACGCCAGACTGATCACATTGGGAGGGAGCCACATTAAATAAACATTATGAATTGCCCTTTTCATTAAGTAAGGCTATACCACTGTATTAAAATTCATAGGCAAGACAATGTCCATATTATCATCGTCATTATTATTTTAGTTTTCCACTGTCTTCAACTTATTTTGTATTCATTTAGATGAAGGGTAGAAGAAGTGGATTCAAAAAGAAATACCTTCAAGAAATCCCTGTCTCTAAGCCATGCATCCGGTTATAAGCGAAAAGTGTTTCGTTTCTGCACTGAACAAGTGCCAGCCAGCTCTCGGGGAACTCATGGGAGTTACTTGTAGACCTGTTTCCTGTCCTCAAGTCCCTCTCCCAGAGGACTAATGTTATTTCACTAAAAAACTCAATTGTGTGGATAAATGATTATTGAAAGTATGTCTCAGGGCTCTCATAATAAAAAGCCACTAGCTATTTGAAAAGCATAGTGGAGAATCAGACATTCTGCAATCCTTCCTCATGCTGATTTCTTTCAATGAGCATGAGGTCAGTTGTCATTCTGCCTCATACACGATTGTTTCCTTAACCTTGTAGCTCCCAGAGAACTGTCCTGCCTCCCACACACCTATCGCAGGCTGCACATCACTCTCTCGCCCTCTGGAACTAGTAGGAAATTATTCCTTATACAGACGATTTCTTTGCTTTCATTTCATCCAGTTCATTATCTCTTTTCTAAATCAATTCAGTTTCTTCTCTCTCTCTCTCTCTCTCTCTCTCTCTCTCTCTCTTTCTGCCCTTCGCTCCTTTTCCTCCCACTTATATTCTACTTCATCTCTGATTTCAAAAGGAGGCTGGATTGCAATCCTTCAGTTTTACATCTGTTAAATTCCACATTTTTAAATAACCAGTGGCCTTTGCATAAGATAAACAGTTGGAGGAAACACATATCTCACAATTGATTTTCTTATTCTGGTCAAATTCTTTGAGATGCCAAGAAATATAATAAGAAGGAAATAAACAATGGCATTGATAAAATGTCAGCTCTGATCCTACATTTACCAGATATTTTTTAACTTTCCTTTATGTGCCAAAATACATGAAATCCCACTCCAACCTTCAGAGGAGCTTGGAGCCAAACATATCCTTCCTTATTCCCTCGTGGTTAGTTGGTTGGTTGGTTGGTTTTTGGTGCTGGGATTTGAACCCAGGAGCTTGAGCATACTAGCACATGCTATACCCTCAGTTCTCTCCTGCTTTTAAAAAAAAGTATTATATTTTTAGCTCCATGTTAGAAGATACAGCCTGACCAACTACTCAGTTTTCTATTTATCCTAGTCGTACCTTACTTATTATTACAAATATCATAGCATAATGTGTTAGTTGGCTTTTTATCACTGTGACCAAAATACCTGGCATAAACAACTTAAAGGAGGAAAGATTTGTTTTGGCTCATAGTTTCAGAGGTTTCAGTCCATGGTTGGCTGTTTCCATTTCTTTTGGCCTAAGGTGAGGCAGAGCATCATGGCAGAAGGGTGTGGCAGAGGAAAGCTTCCTCAGCTCAGGATAGCTGGGAAGCAGAGAGAGAGAGAGAGAAAGGGGCCAGGGACAAGATATAGTCCCCAGGGGCATGCTCCAAGAACTCATTCCCTTCAACTCTGCCTCACCTCCTAGAGTTCCCACCACCACCTGCCAATAGTTCATTCTAATTATTAATCTACCAAATGGATTATCCACTGATGAGGTGAGAGTCTTCATGATTCAATTATTTCTTACAAACCACAACTCTGAATGTTGCTGCATTGGAAACCAAGCCTTCAATACAGGGATATTTGGGGGACATTCCAGAATCAAACCAAAACAGAAAATATTTTGGGATATTAATTCTTATTATTCATGGGGTGGAATCACAGCTTGATATATCCACTCCCTTATAGAGAGTGGAGCCAGCTATCAATCAATCAATCAAAGTCACTTGAGAGGCCAAATATCTTTAAAAAAAATCACTGCAGAAAACAATAGTCATAAAAGTCAATACATTTAATTCACAAGCTATACTTAGTATCTGAAAGAGAAAATGGATTTTTTGGGGGTGCAGTTCTGGGAATTGAACCCAGGACAACACACAAGCTAGATAAGTTCTCCACCACTGAACTATATCCCTAACCTGAAAAATAATCTTGAGATTCAGAAAAGCCAAGGTCCAAAGGAAGAAAAAAAATGGTGAGTCACTCACTAATATATGTAGGTATTGTTTATAAAAGATAATTTAAGTGTTAGTTTCCCACCTAATAAAGCTATAGCTCACTGGTTCTAGAGAGGAAAGGGAAAATTAGAAGAGGAAAGATGGTTGGTACTAGATGGAAACAAGTGAGGCACTCATATGAGGTGCAAAATTTAGGGAGGGGGCAAAATTCAGTAATCAAGATAAAATAATATTTAATGCAATATTTAAAAATCAAAATTAATATGAAAGATCCATAATGAGTGACACATGAAAACTTTAAATAAAGATGGGGACCATAAGGGTGAGTGAATTTCTTTGAAAGGAACATCAATCATGAAAGTTTCCTTAGTAAGGTTCAGAGGAAGTGCAGTAGAGACCATAGATGACAGAAACCACAGATGGGCTTCCCGGGACCGGGGGCAGCAAAGTTTTCCCTCACAGCCCCCACTCACGCGTTATGATAGTACAGACGACTGTAAGGATTTAGGAGAAGCCATGCATGTATACATGAGTATTTTGTTGGCTCCAGGATGCCTTCTAAAGATAAAGACTTTAGGATGAAGAAGAGTAAACAGTTAGAGGTTTTGTACAGTTCAAATGTCCTAAGAAAGCCCAGATGAAGCAACGACTCTGAGCCGGAGACAAAGAGAACTTAGATGGGATGAATTTAGTGACGGCCATGCTGTGAGGACCACAGCTTCAGCAACAGAAGCCCAAGCAGATGAGGACACACTGGAAGCAAAGAAAAGCTTGAGAGATGCTGTCAGAATACACAGAAAAGGTACACACACAATACCAGAGCCACATGTAAGTGTCCCTCTGTCTCAGAGTTACAACCACTCAGGGAAGAGGAAGAGAAGGAGAGGCATACATTGACTCAGTTGTTATCCAGAAGAGAATGTGATGCTAAGTTGCAAGTGACTGTGAATGGCAGTGGGGGTTTCAAAAGCTACATTGCGTTTAGTTTTAGGAATATAAAACACATTTTTTCTATTTGCATTTAGTAACTCCAAGTGTGATCTTGGAGCACCAGCTTCCGCATCACTTGGGTGTTTATTAGAAATGCAGAATCTTGGGTGCCACAGCAAAACTACAAAGAAGTCTGCTTTTAGCTAAATCCCTTCTGTGAGAGAAATAAGGCAGTCTTGCCAAGAAAAGCCCTCTCTATATTAATGTAGAAGAAGAGAAAGGGAGAGCCTAATTTTAATATTAGGCAAGCAGTGTCAGCATGCATGTAAGGTAGTATAACAGTGACTACAAAAGCTGGACAGAATATCAGGCAAATTTTGTACAAAATGTACAAAAGAACAATTAGAACTTCCCTTGCTCCATTGAGAAGCAAGAGGACAAAATCTGTGCTTTTCTCGTCTATGGCTGTTAGAGATTCCTGAGCTAATTTTGGAGGTAAGTCTTCACAGTTGCAAGGATTAGAAAGCCCATGAACTTGCCTTATAAAATATAAAGGTCAAGCCTTTTTTCAAGCCCATTGAATTCCCCAGGAGACAGCATAGTCAGCATCCTCTCTCTGCAAAAGAAGTTATCATTTTAACCTTATATCACCAAATTGATGTTCACATTACCATTTGAGAAGTATTTTGACACCTAAGCAATGGAAGGAAATAATGTGACATTGATCATTAGTCAATACCCAAGGGTATGAATACATATTTAGATTCAATGGTTTAATCATTCTTCTTGCTCAGCTTCTGGAAAATTTCCACTTACATCAATGAGAAAATGATCTAGACTGGGGTCACCAAACTTTCTGAGACAGTCCAGAGAGTAAATATTTTAGGCCATATAGTCTCTTGCATAACTACTCAACTCTGCCAATGTGACAGGAAAGCATGGAAATACATATTAAATGAGTATGAGTAGATTCCAATAAAACTTTATTTACAGCAGGCAGCATGCTGATTTGGCTTTGCAATCCTGTTCTAGAATGTTCTGTGGACTGGATCTTCTAAAGTATAAGGCCATGGTGGCTAAGGAATAGGGTTTGCCACCCTGTGATCCTGTTTTCATAATTCCTAAATTCTGTAGCCGTCTTGTCACACAGTCTTCTGCAATGAAAGTTATTTATGTCTGCGCCGTGGAGTCTTAGCACACTGAGAGCAGGGCTTTGCTGTTTTCAACCCTAGATTATAGCACATTAAAATACTCAAAATGCTGTTTTGCTTAGGCTGATAGTGAGATTCCTAGCTGTTGGCTTTTTAGATGTTACAGATGGATCTGTGGCATACTTAAAAATCAATATAGGAGTATTTCGTGTATCAAGTAAAGTATACCAGTTGTAGGACAGTTGAAAATAAGAGCTCAATAGAGTTAAATAATAAAGTAATAGTAGCAGCAGTATCTTTGGAATATATGATGCTTTCATATTCTCCTTTATTCCTTTCTCCTTTTATTGCTAACAATTGGACCAGGTAGATAGGAAATGTTTCTGTGGCTTTGGAAAATTAAATCAGATGTCCAAGGTTACATAGCAAATAAAAGTTAGACCTCGGCTCAAAGCCTCTATTTCTACTTCCTGTTCTGGTACACTTTTTATCACAACATAATGTCTTTAACCAGTAATGGCACTATGTATTAATGTTGTTGATAAAATCTGTACTTAAAATCCACAATTCTCTTACAGAAATGTCCTCAAATTCATTCATCACCTAGACAGAACTGTTACACATTTCTATTTTCTTTGATCACACCCCATATCAGCATGAATTTCCATTTTAGAAAAAAAAAACTTGAATTGGTTTTCAATGAACCATTATACACATTTTGTATTTATGCAATTATAATAGATTATCAATTAGCCAATAAACTTCTTGTTTTGAGTAAGTTACATTCTTTGATATGATACAAATGAATTAATTTGCTCAACGAAGTTCAAAATAAATACTAGTCTCACGCTGCTCTTAAAGGTCTATTTGATCTCCTACATTTATAGCCATCTTTCAGAGAACATCTGCTCTAATTGCCCTGTTCTTCTCTAACTCAATATTAGTTGCACCTGAAAGTACCTATTATTGAGCTTTAAATTCCATTAGGAAGGTCTCCATTTTTATCTGTGTTGTCTTTCTCTTTCCATTACTGGCCTGTATATCTCTGAAAGATATTTAATGAAGTTAAGAGGAGGACTTTTACATTCTTGGCATGAGAGTTTTCCTATAGGGATCAGGAATTCTTTTGGGCACATGGCAAATATGGATGAGACACAGGAAGAATGAAAATGGTCTCTGTCCTCAGGTCACTTCCTCCTCCCACCCCCAAACTACTCTCAGCTCTTTTAGAAAAAAGAACATGTTGTTACTGCAAAAATGACATTATAATGTGATTCCTTCTTGTTAGTACTAGTGTGATTCTTTTGATACTTGCATATAAAAGTCTCCCAACATGTTTTTGCTGTAATGAATGGAAATGTATTCTCTTGAAAACCTTTTAACTTTCTACTTAATGGAAGGATTCAAGGAAGAAAGTGAAAAGCTGAAAAGAGTGGAAACAGTAAACTACAATTGCAGGTACAGGGACCCAGCTTGTAGGCATATAATGGACTTGGGTTGTGAGCCTGAGATGACTCAAGTTCTCTGGCTGCACTGACTATTCATTTTGTTTGGTTCTGTATGTATTTTTGCCTTATTTCAGGAAATAGCTGAGGCATCTACAAGCTAAAACACAAATAATAAAATATTAGTAAAGCGAAGAAGCACAAATCAGAAATAAGGTAAAAAAAATAAATGGCAGTTCATAGTTACTGCTGGGTAGAGTAGAATGAGGTAAGACAGTGGATGGGGAAGGGGGCAGAAAATGACATCCTTGTATTCCAGCTACATGGTCCACATACTTTTGATCACAGACCCTTAAGAAAGTCTATATTTAGTGAAAACTAAAACAAAAAGGAGTAGCATTGCTAGGATTATCATACATCAGAGCTGTGCCATTCTTTAGGTGATCAAAACTATATTATGACCCTAAAAGAAATAACATGTTGTCTTAGTATTAGGGACTGAATTGTGTCTCCTAAAATGTGTATATTGAAACCCTGACCCCCAGCATGGCTGTGCTTAAAGACAGGGCCTTCAAAGAAGCAATTAAGATTAAAGGAGGCCATAGGCTGGGGCCCTTATCCAGTAGAACTGCTGTCCTCTAAGGAAGAGAAAAGATGCCTCAGATGTGATCACAAAGGAAAGGACAGGCGAGGATGCAGTCAGAGGACAGCCACCTGCAAACCAGAAGGAGAGCGAGCACACAGGGGGAATCAGTTCTGTCAGCATCTTATCTGAGCCTTCTAGCCTAGAACTTGGAAAAAATAATTTCTGTTACTTGAGCTGCTCAGTCTACAGGGGTCTGTTACACTATCCTGATCACACGTGGATAAACCTGGAAAACACTAAACTAAGTGAAAGAAGCCAGACACAAAAGCTATTTAATAAGATTGAAATGTTGCAAATGGATAAATTTAGGGAAAAAGAAAATAAATTAATTATTTCTTAGGGGCTGAGTCAGTGTTAGGGAAAAAGAGGAATTGACAATTATGGGATGGAATTTCTTTAGGGGTTGGGGAAAATGTTCCAATATTGACTTTGATGATGGTTGCACAATCCTATGAAGATACTAAAAGAAAAATATTGAGTTATGCACTTTTAAACAGGTGAATTATATCTCAATAAAGCTGTTTTTGAAAAAAAGGACTACAACAATATATAGAATATTCTGGAAATTAAGATTTAAAAATTGTGATTTTAATAAGAAACAAGTTATCACTTCATATTTTGTCTTATTTTTGCATTCATGCTATTTCTTAAAATTACATTATAATGGACAAAATATTTTTAGCTTTTCTTTTTTATTTTTCTTAGTGTATACTAAGAGATTTACTGTTACAATTAACTCTTCTTCTACAAGAATTCATGGGAAACTCTTTGATGGCATGGCAGAATCATCTATGAAAGGTAACAACTGCTGGGCATGGTAGCGCATGCCAGTAATCCCAGTACATGGAAGGCTGAGATAGGAGGATCCCAGGTTCGAGGGCAGCCTAAGCTACTTAGTGAGATGTTTAGCAACCTAGGGAGACCCTGTTTCAAAATAAAAAATAAAAAGGGCTGGGGGTGTAGCTTAGATGTAAAATGCCTCTGGGTTCAATCCCCAGTACCATTAAATAAATAAATAAGAAAAAGAAAGGCAACAATTTATACCAGCTCTTCATATCACAGTCTCCTCTTCTCCCTGCTTTCTGGGAATCTTTTTATTGTGGTCTATGAGTACTAGCAGAAGCATCTTTTCTATTTATATCCAACATTTAGTACAATAATTGTTTTCTATTAGGTGTTTGAAATAAGGAAGGAAGAAAGAAAAGAAGGGAAGAATGAATGAAGTAAAGAAGGAAGGAAGGAAAAGAATGGATATAATCTGACCAAAGATTAAGTTTGACAAATACAGTACAAATAGAGACCCTTACTCCTCTAGCATAAGTTACTCACCTCTGCAAACTTTTTTTTTTCTTGATACTGATTGGTTCCAGGGATTGAACACAGGAGGAGTCTACCTCCAAGCTACACCCCCAGCCTTTTTTTTAATTAATTAATTTATTTATTTATTTATTTATTTATTGTCTTTTTTTGCAGTACTGGGGATTGAACCCAGGGGCATTCAACCTCTAAGCTATATCCCTAGCCCTATTTTTTATTCTTTATTTTGAAATAGGGTCTCCCTAAGTTGCAGAGGGCCTCACTAAGTAGCTGAGGCTACCCACGAACCTGTGATCCTCCGGTCTCAGCCTCCCAAGTACTGGGATTACAAGCATGGGCCACCACGTCCAGCTTTATTTTTTTATTTTTAAACAGAGTCTCAGTAAGATTTTGAGGGTCTAAGTTTCTGAGGCTTGCCTTGAAATTGTGATCCTCCTGTCTCAGCCTCCCAAGTATCCAGATGATAGGCATGTGCCACTGCATCCGGCTACCTCTGTGAACTTTAATTCTTATTGTCAAATTCCTTTTATATCCAACTTAAGTAAACAAAAGTGACATCAAATACTGCTTTCTGTCTTTTCAACTTTGGTCAGTTTCCACTTTTGCCAAATTTCTACTGTCACAGTCCTGCTAATGGTTCTCAGATCCCTCAAACAACCCACAGATTCCTTGGGGCCCTCTATGTCTTTAAGGAAGATTAAGCTCTCTATGTTAACTCTTTCTCTCACTTTTCTTCCATTTTTTCTTTTCCCTGATTACATTGTGCTCATGTGCTGGCATGCATTTGAAAGGGTCCTCTCCCAGCAGCTTGCCTTGGTGACAGCGCTCTGCCTTCAATCTGATTCAAACAGCATGCCGCCCTTTGGACCATTGCTCTGTCACAAAGGACAGGACGTTGATTCTCAGTGCCCTTGACCATGTGGTAGGAGGTATTTCCCAACTGTATAACTATCATCTATGTGGACTCTGTCCGATAATACTGTTTAACCATAGAATAATGTTATAACAAAAATAATAGCAAATATTCATTGAGTGTACACATAAAATGATGAATATGAATAATAATTCATGAGTGTTACTAATAACAATAATTCATATAACAGCAACAGCCATGATCAATTGTACACTAGATATTAGGCTAGGATCTTTATGCTTATGAACTCATTATTCAAAGTTCACATCAATCTTGAAAGATAAGTATTCTTTATCCCCACTTTATATATGTAGAACACAAGGCCTATCGAGATGAAATTGCTTGCTCTAAATCACGTATGTGACGAGTGGCAAAACTGGTATTTAACTTTCTAACCCCAAAGCCCTATCCAGTACGACCACCTTGATCCTACGGAATCTCCAACTGAGCCCACTGGACCATGCGACAACACATTGCGAAGTATTAGCACTTACAATGTGTGATTTCTCTATTCTGTGAAATGTTGGTAACTCTTTTCCCCAAAAGTAATCTCAGTGCATTCGGCTCCCTTTCAGTTGCTCTTATTCTTTTGGAGCAGGAAAGTTTTGTTTATAAGCTAGCCATTTCCACCCATGCATGCTTGTGCCTGTGACATGAGTCTTAGTTGGCTGTAGCTCATTTTATACAGTTCTGCTTCAGACGGTCCAGCTTATTTAAGGTCACTAGTATGGCATATTTTCATTATTTTTGTGTGAGTAGTGCTGGGTATTGAACCTAGGGGCATTCTACCTCCGAGCTACACCCCTAGCCTTATTTTATTTTTTATTTGGAAATAGGATATTGCTCAGTTGCTGAGATCTTCACTAAGTTGCTAAGGTGACTTTAAACCGGCGATCCTCCTGTCTCAACCTCCTAAGTACTGGAATTGCAGGCATGCTCCACCACACAAGGTGACTATTTTCATCAATCTTAAAGTAGGTAGCTCTTAATTAAAAAGAAAAATTATAATATGTTTATAATGATCATTAATATTTGTATTCTTTCTGTGTCCAAATTATTTCTCATGAACACATTTCTTATTAAGAGAAGTTTCAACCATACCTTCCTTGTAAAATTTTAGTAAATGACTTCTTGTCCATAATAATTGACCTAGGTTTCTTAATTTATGATTATTTCTATAAAGCTTTTTGGTTGTCTTGTTTTTCTGGGATTTGTTTTGTTTTGACATGTAATATTGAATAGGGATGCTTAATTCTAAAGAGAGGTACCATGAGTAAGAAGAGACAATAGAATTCTTTAGTCATATGTTTTACTCAGAACACCATTGTCTTTGTGTGAGTGTATGTGTCTGTCTGTGTGTATCTGAAGCAATTTCTTGATCAAATGGCACATGCATCTTTTCAAGGCTGTCTGCATCTCTGCATCTCCACTTCCTCAGATGTAGAGGTAATGCACTTAACTTGTATTCTTGAGTCTTGCCTAACCACCACACATCATGCAGCCACTGGAATTCTGTGCCCAAGGGCATCTCCTCTACCATATGCAAACGATGCAGCAATTAGCATGCACATTGCTTATATCCCCAACACCTGTGTACACACTCCACTGCTAAGCTTCACTACACAACACAAGATGAAATTGTTAAGAATTTCAGGACAGTGATAGTAGAGCATTAAACCAAGCCCGGGGCCCTTTTGAGTGCAGGTAATATGCAGCAGTACTGGGCACCCTCCCTGGAGACCAGCTGTGACACAATCCGCCTGGCCCCAGAGACAGGGTTTGGTTTCTGCATCTATGACTGCTCTGACCTCGGCTGCATCTTGTTTAGTTTGGCCTTCAGATACCCCCGTGCATGATCACCTTTCTCTCAAATGACACTTTAGTGAAATTTTAAAAAGGTGCTTCCTTCTCTAGACAGATCATGCCCTCGTTAAAGGGCAAATGGAAATTTTTTTGCACTAAATACATAGTTATGGACTTTGAAGGTTATACAGTGCACACAGATATCTTTCAGCATCAGCCTTAAAATTATTTTTTACTACTAATGGATTATAAAAGCCAAGAATTATCATAGGAACCTAGTATCATGCCATGTCCCTGCCTCAAACATGCTGAATCATCATCTTCTTCTCTTCTTCTTCCTCCTTCTCCTCCACCTTCTTTAACTCTCTCTCTCTCTCTCTCTCTCTCTCTCTCTCTCTCTTTCCTTCCTTCCTTCCTTCCTTCCTTGCTTTCTTGTGTGTGTGTGTGTGTGTGTGTGTGTGTGGGGGTTAATAGGGATTGAATCCAGGGCCGTTCTACCTCTGAGCTATACCCCCAGCCTTATTTTTTATTTTGAAAATAATTTTGAAATGGGGCTTGACTAAGTTGCTGAGGGCCTTGTTAAGTCGGTCAGGCTGGCCTTGATCCTGTGATCTCCCTGCGTCAGCTTCCCAAGTGCTGGGATTACAGGTGTGCAACACCACACCCAGCTCCTGAATCTTCTTTAACAAAGCATTTCCTCTTCTCCTCTGTTGCCCTGTCCACAAAAGACATCTACTTCCATTGTTTCTTTTTATCTTTGTGACATATAAAAAAATGAAGACCCCTCCTAGTGCTGTTAGAGTAAGTTAAGTCAATGTCCCGAGGCCCTCATGTACTCAGCCACCACTGTTCCTATCTTCCTTGCTGCCCACTTTCACTGGACTGGAGCCAGGGCCAAAGACTTCCTGCTGTCAGCACTGAGGTCTGTGTGAGCGCCTCTTGGTCTGTGGCTTTCCCACTTCTGCCCATCGGCTGCAGATATTCTCCCCTGTCTGAGTTGGAGGTGCATCCAACACACTGCTGACACCGACTCCATTGACGTTGTCCTTCCTTCCACCAAGGAGAGTTCAGAGACAAAAAATATTTAGAAAAGGAGAAGAAAAGTTTACTTACAAAAATGCAAGACAGAGATTTGAAAAACTCACTAAATAAAGAATAAAGCAAAAATTTAAAAGGCAAAAGAAAACCACAAAATTTTCAAGGTTATTAAGTGTACACTATGGTGCTCACAGTGGAAACAGTACCCGTGATTATCATGTTCAGAAAGGTCATGCCAGGTCTTCAGACATCAACATATCAAAATCAGGGGTGAAATTATTATTTTTTGCTAAGAGTTTAGGTTAAAGTAAAAAAGTTCAAGATTTTATTTGTTTGGGGGAACACAGCCAGATAGATTGACCCTGAGATTTTTGTTTATGTCAGGGTATAAAGTTTTTTTTTCTCCTTACTAAGAATGATGTCAAATGCATAGTAATGTTCAGAGCTGAATGAACTGTCAGCTCTTGCTTCTATACCTCCAATGTTAATATTCTTTGGACCAATTCTTGACAGGTGCTTAAACAGGCATGACATCAGGGGCAACCATAATATGGCTCTGTTTTTTACTTGCAACTTGATGCCTTTGGGGGTCACAGTTCTGACACTTCGGATATTACTTGGGAAAGGCAACCATGGTTTTGGTGGTGCAGGAGCTAACCATTTTAGAATCCCATGAAATGGGGCATAGGCCCACTAAGCCCAAGAAGGTTAACAGCTCGCAGTCTACCTTCCTTCTCTTTATCAAGAATATATTTCTTATTTTTATCAAGATAAATTTTTTCTTACAAGACCCATTAGTATTTCATTTGACTGCTTTGTTACTTCCTCAGAAGCTTAAGTATCTGTGGACAAATAGAGACGTGATGATTGGTCAGGATCTTCGATGTCCTTGAGTCTGTCTATAAGCACACTGAGCCTCACTAAGGTTATGCGGGTGTGATAACTGAGTTTTAGTCAGTAATAGTGTTTTTTGCTTATACATACTGATTGTTTAAGTTGCAGAACAGTCTAATTTCCTTCCTAAGTATTTCAACATTGTCATTCCAGAACATAAACAAGATACCTTTATAACACTCAGGTATTTAATATTTATATAATAATATTGAATAATATTAAATTCATATTCAAATTTACCCAATTTGAGGCTGGATGTGCAGCTCAGTGGTAGAGCACTTGCCTACTACGTATGAGGCCCTGGGTTTGATCCCAAAACCACACACACACTCACTCTTGACCAACTGTCTCAAAAATAACCATTATGATATTGTATAAAAAGTTAGAAGCCTACTGCATGTCAACCATTATGTTTGTATTTCATTTCTGAATAATCTCCTTCAATCCAGAACATACCCTATAGCTTTTTTTGTTTATATTTTCTCCTTTCTGAAATTGAAACTTTGTGGAAACTAAGCTAGTCGTTGTTTTATATAATCTTCTACAGATGAGTCTGCCACTTAATGTACCAATGTCAAATTGTTAATTTATCAAGATTATATATTGTTTTAATATTTGTTATTAATTTTCATGCCCTATTTCACTAATTTTTAAGAATTCCTAACTCTTCTTGGAAGTTTACATTTCCCTATATGATGTTTTAATTTAATTTCCTTTCTCCAGGAAAACAAAAGAAATTTTGCTGGAATTTTTTGACAAAATTAATATTACATATTGATGTGAAAAAATTGGCACATGACTTAGTTATTTAATCTTAAAAGTAGTATCAGAAGTCTCCTTAAGTGCCGGGCGTGGTGGCGCACGCTTGTGATCCCAGTACTTGGGAGGTGGAGACTGGAGGATCCTGGTTCTCAGACAGCCTCAGCTACTTAGTGAGGCCCTCCCCAACTTCATGAGACCCGGTTTCAAAATAAAGTATAAAAAATAGGGCCGGGGTGTAGCTCAGAGGTAGAACGCCCCTGGGTTCAATCCCCAGTACCGCAAAAAAAAAAAGAAGTCTCCTTAATGTTTCAAAGGGTAAGACTTACCCCAGCTAACCCAGAGTTAATACCTTTATTAATAATTTTGAAGAGGCAAATGCTAAACAGGATATTAATTTAACATTTTTATTGAAAGTAGAGAAAAGTATATAATTATCCCCACAGCACACATCACCCAGCTTCTATAATGATCAGCAATGATCATTCTTCTCCTCTACTCACAGTCTCTTTCCCCTGGGCCCAAATTATTTTACCACATGGTGTTTCAAAGATTTTTTTCTCCTCATGTGCTCTGTATACGTGATCTTGCTTTGCTAGAATAGCATCGTCTCTTCAAGTATCATCAAATATTTGGCATTCTTAACTTAAATCATTGCTGTAGTAGTGAAAACTAAACCTGCAAAGCAGTGCATTGAACTATTGTGAGGATTAAATGATTTACTACACAGAGAAGTCTTTCTACAGGTAGACTGAAATGACCATGGTGGTTTAGATTAAGTAGGTAATTTGTTGTTTCAAATCCTTTCTAGGAATAAAATAAAATGCAGATTACAAGTGTAGACCATAGTCAGAGCCTCATATAGATATGACCACATTATGCTTAGGAAAAATTCTTTTTTTATGTGGTACTGGGGATTGAACCCAAGGGTGTTCTACCTCAGAGCTACACCCCCAGTCCTATTTTATATTTTGTTTTGAAACAGGGTCTTGCTAAGTTGCTGCAAGGGAAAAATTTAACTATAAGATCTTGGTAATGAAGCACAGGCATTTTGTGTGTGTGCATGCGTGCATGTGTGTTGGGGGGGAGGGAGTATAATGGGTATTGAACCCAGGGGCACTATACCATTGAGCTACATCCATCCCCACCCTTTTTATTTTGTATTTCAAAACAGGGTTTCACAAAGTTGCCAAGGCTTGCCTAGAACTTGTGATCCTCCTGTCTCTGCCTCCTAAGAACTGTGATTTTAGGAGTATGCCACCATGTCTAGCTAAGCACAGGTCTCTCTCTCTCTCTCTCTCTCTCTCTCTTTTGTGGTACTGGAAATTTAACCCAGGGGTGTTCTTACTCCAGCCATTTTTATTTTTATTTATTTATTTATTTTTATTTTATTATTTTATTTATTTTTTGGTGGTACTGTGGATGGGATCCAGGGGCATTCTACCTCCAAGCTATATGCCCAGACCTATTTTATTCTTTTATTTGGGAACAGGGTCTCACTAAGTTGCAGATGGCCTCACTAAGTTTCTGAGCCTGGCTGCGAACATGTGATCCTACTGTCTCAGCCTCTCAAGTACTGAGATTACAAGCATACGCCACCACACCCAGCTTTAATTTTTATTGTGAAACATGGTCTTGCTAAGTTGCTGAGGGTCTTATTAAATTGCTGAGGCTGGTTTCGAACCTGTGATTCTCCTGTCTCAGCCTCCCAAGTACTGGGATTACAGGCATGTGCCACCATGCCCCACTGAGCATAGGCATTTTTAAAGAAGCCACTGGCATCTCTCTGAATTCTCAGTTCTAAGTCAGCATCATTGTCTCATTTACACTGAATTCATGGTGCTCATTCTTCTCAGAACAAATTAAGAATTTGAGAATGAAGAAAGAACACACAGCGCAATTCACAACACCCAAATTATAGAACCAACCCAGTGTCCATTGATGCATTAATAAAGAAAATGTGGTATATACACACAGTGAAGTTCTACTCAGGCATAAAGAAAAACAAAATTACATCATTTGCAGGAAAATGGATAGAATTAGAGAATATTATGCTGAGTAAAATCAGCCAGCCTCAGAAGGTCAATGGTCATACATTTTCTCTCATTTGTGGAAACCAGAAAGAAAATAGGAAACATAAGGGACTTTAAATACTGTGGAGATAGCACATGATGTATATACACAAACTTATAAGACTCAATCACTATGCGGAGCATGAAAGGGAGGGAGGGGGTGGGACGAGGGCGGGATTTGAGGGAGGGCTAAATGAGCAATGTGTCGTGTACATGTATGATGCTGCTACCTTGATGTGTATCAAAATGTATAATTACAACGCACCAATAAATGAATATGAACTAATAATAATAATAATAATAAATAAATAAATACTGTGGAGAGAAACCTATAGAATAGTGGAGGGGTATTGGGGAAGGTATTTGAGGAGGGAGAAAGAAAAGATTAAGGAAGAAAACAGTTCAAAAAATACTAGGGCAATATATGAAGGTATTAATATCAATTTCACTAACATTCACTAACAATTTTACTAACATAAGGGACTTTAAATACTGTGGAGAGAAACCTATAGAATGGTGGAGGGGGATTAGGGAAGGTATTTGAGGAGGAGAGAAGGAAAGATTAAGGAAGAAAATAGTTCAAATAATACTATGGTGATATATGAAGGTATTAATATCAATTTCACTAACATGTACAGGGAGGGAGGAGGAGGCAGAGGCATGGGATCCGGAAGAAAATGCACCAAGTGATGTGTACATGTTTGTATCACATTGAACCTCACTATGATGTATAAATAACTGCAATGTAAATAGATCAATCAATCAATAAGGGAACAACTTCACTCAGCTCCTCAGCCTGTTTCTTACTACTACCTCCACACACTCTGAGGGCTGCCTGTTCTGAACGGCTTATGATTTCCCAACCTCCTCCTTACTCTCCCCTCTTCTCCTCTCTGGCTAGTGTCAGTTCCACAACCAAATGTGTAGATGGATCACTCTTCCTAGTAATCAGCCCTGACCCCCGTATTTTGATTTAGTAGGGTTTACAAGTAAAATTATTTGATAGATATTTACATCTTTTCTTCCCTTGTAGACTATGAACTCTTTAAAGGAAGAAGCTGTATGTAAGCAACTTGCATACTTGCATCTTCTAAATCAATCATTACAAAACAGAAGATTGTAAATATGAGGGAATGAATACTATGAGTTCTATATGGAAATGTAATTCAGAAAATATGTTTCAGAGAATCTACATGATAGCCCTTGGTCTGCCAGGAATGTATTGTGTGATACACAACTTGCTTTCTCTCTGTGTTTTTAAAAACACTAAAAGAAGAACCCTAATATCAGTTGTGGATAACTTACAATATTACTGAGTGTTGAATGTACTGAAAAATACAAAGGTAAGAAGTTTTGAAAAATAGCAAGAGGAATGGTGTTAGCCTCAACCTAGGAACCATTATATTACAAGGATCAAAGGCATTACCTGACATAAGTAAGTTGTCAGTGTGTGTCGGTTCATATCCCTCATATATCATTCCACAGCTAAGCCGATGCTTTTAGAGAGGTATACACCAAACATGTAATTATTACTATGTGTCTAAAACACTCTGCTACAAGCGTGGTGTGGAGGTGCACACTGGTAATCCCTTGAGAGGCTGAGATAGGAAGATCCCAGGTTTGAAGATAGCCTCAGCAACTTAGCAAGAGCCTATTTCAAAATAAAAAGGACGGGGCTGGGGGTGTCGCTTGGAGGTAGAATGCCCCTGAGTCTTGTCCTCAGTACAAAAAAAATTAAAAAAAAAAAAAACCTTTGCCACAATGAGCCCATTTTATAGGAAGACTTTTCAGTGATAAAATTTAAAGGATGTCTCTCTAATATAAATTAGCACAAACAAGTAGCATTAGCTTCAAAGCTCTTTGAATAATTACCTGGTATACCTATAGATATACAAATTACTTTATGGGAAAAGTATTTTTTTTTTCTTTTGGCTTTGCTTGTTTCTTTTGAAGAAGCACAGTGTTTTATGGCTGTAGGTTTACTCTGTAGCTGGCAGAACGAGTGGAGCATTATCATGCTTGATGAAACACTACTGCTCCTGCTCAAACAAATGTATATCAAAATGAAAGTAAGTAGAGAGATTACTGCTTCTTAGATTAGTGCCTATTATCAATAAGCAGAGAGTTTCAAGTGCTCTAGTTAATGTGATTTCTTTGCCATTAAGGATAATTTATTGTTCTATTGTATGAATAGTTGTCAAATCTTTACACAGAGTCAGATAATTCTTTGCACAATATTTAGTACCTCTGTAAAAAAAAAATGAGATTTGAAATGTATTGAACAAGGGACTACCTTCTTCTGAGATAAAACTCTTGCTGCTTAAGCATTTGCTGCAGATATAATCTAATAATAATATGCACGTGGCAGAGCGCCCAGTTGTTATTTACACGTGGCTGCCATCTTGCCAATTAATCATGCATGAGCTACATGAATTTATGAATTTGATATGACCAAATTGGTCATGCCGTCATTATTCCTATGTCAAAACAGATCTAACAAATCAAAGTATTTAAGTCTAGGTTTGACTAAACACAAGCTTTTCTGGCAGTGCAGGAGGTCAACGGGATGTGCTAATGTGTCTAGGGAGGTGTGGCATCAGGCGTGGGAAAACAAGATAGGTACAATAAAAGTACAGGACAGCAAGCATAGAAACATCTTTAGTTAACCCTTGGTAAGAACAGTGCAGGCATGGGAAGGCTAGAGTCAAGGAGATCAAGAATGAGTGGCAGATTAGTGTCCCCGCAGACTGGCAAACACTTGTTTGCAGAGATCCCAGCAAACAAGATCTGCAGAGTTGGATTTTGGGTTCAAACATAGGGGGCACCAGAGTGCTTGCAAGAGCAAGGCAAACCACAGCCTTACAGGAAATGTACATGACTTGGTTCTACAGTATGGATCTGTGAATAGAAAAAAACAAATTTGGAAACCAATTAGGAATCCTAGGAACAGGACTGAAACTTCATATTAAGGAGGAAAATCAAAATATAAAATCTGCAGTAGACCATAGAGAGAAACTGACTTGATGTTTGAAAATGTAAGTTGGGGCAAAGGGTTCTTAAATTGTCTTTAATCAAGAAAAAGATTTTTCCAACCGGGTGCAGGGACACACCTCTATAATCCCAGTACTTGGGAGACTGAGATAGGAAGATTGCAGGTTCAAGGCCAGCCTTGGCAACTTAGCAAGACCCTCAGCAACTTAGTGAGACTCCATTTCAAAATAAAAAGTGAAAAGGGCTGGGGGTGTGGCTCATAGGTAGAACACACCTGGATTCAACCCCTAGTACCGCCCCTCCAAAAAAGGATTTTTCCAAGGTTTTGAGTTTAGATGAATGAGTCTGTATGTAAGATTTAAAGAAACAGAAGGAACAGGCAAGACTTGCACAATGCTGAGGTTCTAGTATCAGAGGTATGCTGGTAAATAGTGAACAAGCTAAGGGCATAGGTTTGTGGTGGGGATAAGAAAAGGCCTGATTTGGAACATTTGTTGATTTCTTTATGTAAACTCTCCCATTGTGGCTGATTTCTAGTTACTACTGTGTTATTAACTTTCTAAAAAATTATTTGAAAAATGTTAATAATTGGCTGCTGTGTAAAAAAAAAAACAGTTCTAGCACATCAGTTACCATAGATGAGTCCATAAAACCTGAAATTTATCATCTTATTTAAAATTTTTGGTTGATAAAATTATCAATTGTTTTAATCAATAGCTTTCAGTTTATTTTGTTATTCAGAAAACATTTACTGAGTATGTTCTGCGTAGCAGAGCTTGTACAGGGAATTGCTCAAAGTCCTTTGAGTTCCAAAGGAACATTTATTCTGGAAGATCATGGACTGCATTTTATATAGGACATAAAAACTTAATAATTTTAAATTATAGATTGCTAATAATTCAATCACAGGATTCATGTACTTGCCTATATCGATAGAGTAAATATATCCATACATTCTTTTCTCCTTCTTCCTCTGAAAGTATAATTGAATTCCATTCTCCTTGTGCTAGGACATGCACTGGTGTCTTACTGAACCAACAGAAAGTGAGTAGAGTAGTAGATAAGTGTGGGTCACTATGGAAGTCTAGTAGCTTTTTCAAGCCTCTTCAAATACTCATATTTTGGAGCCTTATATCTCCATGTGAGAAGTCTAACTATGCTATATTGAAACCCAAGAGAGAGCTATCCCTTGCTGTTCCAGTCTCAGGTTTTTGGAGATCAAAGACATTAAGAAGCAAAGACAAGCTATCCCTACTCACCCCTGTCTGAATTCTTGACACTCATAATTATGAGATACAGTAAAAACAATAATGATGATGATAATAACATAATATTTTATTTATATCTAAGTTATTACTTTAGTTTGGGCTGTTATAACAGAATACCACTGCCTGGGTATTTCATTCATTAATTTATTTTTTGATATTGGGGATTGAATCCAGGGAAATTCTACCTTTTATTTAAAATGCTGTGTGTGTGCGCACGCGTGCGCGTGCGCGTGTGTGTGTATGTGTATGTGCATGTGTGTGTGTGTGTTTCTAGGGATTTGAACTCAAGGGCATTCTATCTCCGAACTACACCCCCAGTCCTATTTTATTTTTTATTTGGAAAAAGGGTCTCGCAAAGTTGCTGAGAGCTGGCTTTGAACCTGCGATCCTCCTTGTCTCAGCCTATCAAGTACTGGGATTATAGGCATGCACCACCATGCCCAGCTGACATTCTACCTTTAAGCTACATCCCCATTCCTTTTTATTTTTATTTTTTATTTTGAAACAGAGTCTCACCAAATTTCTGAAGGACCTTGCTAAGTTACTGAGGCTGACCTCGAACCTGTGATCCTCAAGTCTCAATCTCTCAAGTACTGCAATTACAGGTGTGCACCCACCACACCCAACATTGACTGGGTCTTTTAAAGATCAGAAAATGATTTCTCATAATTCTGGAGGCTGGAAAGTCTCAGATGGTTAGTTCTGATAAGGGCATGCTTTTTGATTTGCAAATGAGTATTTTCTCATGGGTCCTGGAATGGTGGAGAGAAGATAGAACAAGGTGGCTCTCTGGTCATTTTGTAACTGCACTAATCCCATTCACGAGGCTTTAATCCCATGCCTGCCTTCCTAGGAAAGGCACTATCACATACTAAAATTATATGGAGAGTCAGGATTTCAACTATGAACTTTGGTGTAGGGGACACAAACATTCAGTCCATAGCAGTTATGGTATAGTATTTTACTCAGGAAATATATCTGAAATTCTATTGCTTCAATTATGCAAAATTATCTGTATTCTGCATAGTTGTACTGTTGCCTGTATACATCAGAGGAATAAATACAATGAAAGAAAATAAGAATAAATGTCACACTAAAATAGTTTAAGATATTAAGATACCATTCATAGTTGAAATTGAATTCCAAAGAATATTGCTTCAAAATAATAAACATTGTATAAGTTCCACAGGTAGAACACCCAACCTAATGATCCTTTACTCCTCTACACCCTGCTAATGGAGGGAAAAAAAAGCCCCAAACTGTTAAGCTTCCAGCGTTTCTTCTTCAGAAGCCTCACACAGCGTCCATGCCTCTTTAATATTCCACATTCATTTTTCTAATTTAACTTTACATCTTGTTTCTACTTCTAGGTATCCAGGAGCAGAAATTCAACCGTGTCTTTGGCATCATTAATATAAGGCTCGGTATGTCACAAGTATTCAATAAGTCACTGTGTGATGGGGATAGTTCAGTGGTAGAGGACATGATTAGAATGTACAAGGCCCTGAGTTCAATCTGCAGCACCAAAGTGTTTTAGAATTAGAAAAAAATATATACTGGTTAATAAAATCAGCTGTGCTTTACTTGGGTTTATAAATGGTTTCCAAATATCATGAAATTGTTTAAAAAAATTTACATGTTCATTTGTTATATGGAGATTTTTTTCTTCAGGGAGAAACAATCATTTTCATCAGATTTCCGTACTGGAATAAATGAAAAGTAAACTTTTCCCTTTGTCTCTTCTCCTTTCCTTTGTAGCATATAGGTTATATATCATCTTTCATTTTCCAAATCTTCAATGCATTTTTCTGTGGCTTTATTAAATACTTACTCTTTTGAGGTGTGTCATCATGTCTTTTATTCTCCAGGGAAAACCCCTGTAGAAGTTTCTATGTATTATTGCTTCTTGTATCTCCATCCTCAGCTTTGCATGGTTTGCATAGCCTGCCTTACCCATAGCATGTACTCAGTACATTTGTCAAATTGATCTATAGTGCTCTGTTTTACCACATTCCAATTTTAACCAATAAAAGGCAAAATAGAGCTGGGCATAGTGACACATGACTTTAATTCCGGTAGTTGAAAGACTGAGACAGGAGAATCGAAAGTTTGAGGCCAATCCCAATAACTTAGTGACATCCTATTTCAAATTAAAAAACTAAGAAGGGCTAAGGCATAGTTCAGTGGTAAAGTTTTCATGAGTTCAATCCCCAGTACCATACTCAAAAGAAGAATAAATAAATGTAAAATACATAATGAATACTTATGATTCTGTCTAGGAGAGGTACATTCTTTTCTCATTACTTCCATTGCCTCAAATTATATTAATGTTATTGGTGGTGTTCATTTCTACCAGCAATATGTCTAGGATGTAAATAACAATCAATTAAATATAAAATTATTGAGGTAAATTACTTAAGAAAATTCCAAAGACAAACTTATTGGAATCAAGTTGAAGATTATGGTAAAGTGATCCTTGGACTTATTTGGGGTTGAGTCAGATATTTAGTGAGAATTTGTACAGTGGAGACCCTGTCTCAAATACTAACACCGTTAAATTAACTTTAACAGAGGCACCTGGCTTGCCAGCAAGTGGAAAGCACTAGTCTTCTAAGTTTGTCTGTAGCTCCACACACCCTCTTTGTTAATATTAATTGACTGTTTAGTTATAGACTGCTATAACCTCTCACCCACCAAACTACCCTTATGTTATAAATCAGGATATTATGTAAGGTCTTATTTTTCATGTTGGTCATTTCATATAATTCTTCCAACCTAAGCAGAGGAGAAGAGTTCATATCTATATATCATATATGACATTTTCACAGTAGAGGCAATGATGGGAGAGGGAAATATAAAGGAGAACCTCATCTTACAGTTCTGCACTTATTTTGAAAAAGGTTAGAGCCACATTTAGATCTTTAAGCCCTAGATTTTAGTTTTAATTTAAGCATTCTTTCCCAGTGACCTTTCCCTTTTACTGGAAAGAGACAGTGTTCACTTTGACAGTTTTGTTCTTCACAATCTACCAGCTCCCTTGACTTTTAAATAAGAACTGAGAGCCTATCAGAATCTGTTATAAGACAGCCGTCCCCCCACGCCCCGCCTTGGGGCTTTCTAGTTGTCTTTATTAGAGCAGGCATTATTCTGCCTACGGCAAGAGAGTCCTAAGAGCCGTCCTTAAGGGAGTTGCATCATTAATGGAGAGAAAACAGAGAATCACCATCTTATCAGTGATGTGGTGTCTACAACCTCTCACTCCAAAGCACAACAGTCAAGCATACGCATTGATAAAAATTGATGTTGATTTATTTAGCATGTACATCGCCTTCTCTAAGGGGTAGAGGTGGGTGGCAAATTCTTCAGTAATAGTTAACAACATATCTATTGAATTAATTTTTCTCAGGTTTTAGGGAATCTCAATGATTCAGTGACAACACCACTAGTTTTAAGGTGGACTGGAAGGAAAACATAAACCCATCACTGCTACTCCTACTAGAATACCTAGTTAAAACCTAGTCTAATGACAGCAATTAAATATGGTAAAGCTTCAGAATTTAGGTTGTTATAATGTGCTTCACAAATGCCCCTAAGTGTTCTTGAGAACAACAGTGAACCTGGACAATACTGATAAAGAGACACACAGTAAACACGACAGACATGGAAGCTGCCTTAGGAAGGAGTAACAGTGGATGCATGGTTTTGATGCTGAAATAATTTAGTTAAAAATGGAAAAAAGAAGTCAACCAAAAGTTTATTCTACTAAATTCCCAATTGACTTAATTTTATTTAATTTGGGAGAAGGATTTTGGCCAAAATTATTTGTCTCAATGCAAAATATTTTCTCTTAGAAAAACAAAACTGGGAAGCATTTTCCCTGTAGCAATGATTGCCTCGTACTCAGTAATAGTTCTCGCTTCCCTTTCTTCTCTCTTTTCCTTTTCTTCATCCCTTTTAACAAAGAGTCAATCTGGCCAGGCATGGTAGCACACTCCAGTACTTGGGAGGCTGAGACAGGAGGATTCCAAGTTTGAAG
>PVJS01011066.1:0-46556 GCA_004027185.1 Glis glis | reverse complement strand
AGGGAGGGAGGGAGGGAGAGAGAGAGAGAGAGAGAGAGAGAGAGAGAGAGGAGAGAGAGAGAGAGCTGAGGCTGGCCACGAACCCAGATCGTCTGGTCTCCACCTCCCAAAGTACTGGGATTACAAGCGTGCGCCACCACACCCGGCTTGCCACAGATTTTCTGAAAAACGAAAAGAGCCAGAATAAAAGTATTTCAGTCAAAGGTATATGGCAAGTTCCAAAACCTGAGGCAGAAAAGAATTTGGCATGCTCAAGAAACCCAAAAGAAGCAGAGGTGGCTGAAGAATCGTGAGGAAGGGAGAGACACCATAAGGTGGGGAGGCAGGATTAAGGAGAGGCCAGAAACCACAACCAAGATGAGCACTCTAACACCAGTGTCTATCCTCACACACACACACCTGCACACTTAGACTCATGTGCAAAGCAGAAAGCCAATGCATGAAGCTCGTTGCTGGAAGGGCAGTTCTAACTTTCCACGTAAGTGGAAATCTCATTTCCAAACTCTCTCCTATCTACTATGTCCCCTGACAGAAAAAGCCTTCCCTTCAAAACTGTCGTGTTGGGAAAGAGGAGAGTCTCTGTATAGGGGAGTAGGTTGGGAGCACATAACCACTTTCTGTTTCCCAATATTAAAGAAAAACACAGAAATCTGACAGGATTCTCCAAAGCTCATGAAAACAGCTACAAAAACAAAACAAACTAACAAAAAAAAAAACCCCAAAACCCAAACACCGAACCCATTCCAATTCTGAATCTTCTGTGATGGTATAATAATCATGAAATTTTAATCAAATTTAAATACCTCATCCTAATAACCTATGTTTTCCATGTATTTTAGTCACATTATACCTATATAAGCTTTTACTTGCCATTTATTGAGCGCCTAATATGTGCTAGGCATGATGTTGCATTTTTTTTATTATGTTTTGTTTTGGTATGTTGGGGGGTGGTATGGGGATTGAAACCAGGGTGTTCCATCTCTGAGCTACATCCCCTATTTTCTTTTTTATTTTGAAACAGGGTCTCACTAAGTTACAGAGCACTGGCATCGAACCTGTGATCCTTCTGTTTCAGCTTCCCCAGTACTGGAATTACAGGGGTGCACCAGCACACCAGCATGTTACATGCTTTATATATGATATTGCATTTAACTGCTCACAACAATCTAAGAAAAGTATTATTAATTGTATTTAATGAAAGAGGGAATAAACTTGAAGGGCTTATAGTTACATAGCTAGTAAATAAAAGTCCAAACCTAAACCTAGATCTCTTTGGTCTAAAACCCATATTCTTTTCAATACCGTAAGAGCCTTTCTAAACTTCTACTCTCTTAAGACTAAAGCTGACAATCAATTTGACTCATTCTTCAATGCCTAAATCCTTCACACTGGCTTATGTGTGAAGCCCCCTTAACTACTTCAGCCTACACTAACCATGCCTTCCTTTGAACTTGACCAGCACTGAATAATGCCTGCCATTTATTTATTCAATGAACACACCTATAATGGAACACTGTTATGAATTGGACTTATAATGTCCCCCAACACCTCATGTGTTATACAAGACAGCCATGTTCAGAGGTGAGACTTGGCTGGAGGAGATAAATCCCTGGGGGTGTGGCCAGGGACTGTATCTTCCCACTGGGCTGCTGTGGCATCTCTTCTGCCTCTCTCTCCCTCTCTCTTTGCCCCTCTCTTTCTGGTTCCCACTCCTGAGCTCTGCAGCTGCAATCCCACCTAACATGGACTGAAATCTCCAGAATTGTGAACAAATAAAATCCTTCTTCCTCTAAGTTTTGCATGTCGGATGTCTGGGTCACAACAGTGAAAATGCTGACTAAAACAAACACTTGCTGCATACTGGGCATTGTTCCATGTGAGTCAAGACTGCTCCCAGGGAACTTAGTGTAAAAGTGGGAAGACAAACAATGAACCCACAGAAAAATCAAGTACCACCTGCCACCAAACAAGTTAGCATTAAATTATGTATTTTCTTGTGTTGTTTTTCATTCTTTATGTGCATTAACTGTACTTCAAAAATGGGCTGGAAAGTTGTGAGGTGCAAGGACTGGCTGCTCCTATATTGCCCATGGCTTTTTGCATGATACAGGACACATAGAAAGTCCTCAAAAGTCTTTGGTATATGGGCTTCTAGTTTCTTTTCAGGTCTTGGCCCACTGTGGCCTATTTATTGCCCTTTCCATTCAAGCCTTCTTTCAGTCATTTAACATTAATGGTGAGTGTCTCATGTATTGGGTACTGTGAGTGACTGAAAAACAATCTCTATCGCCTCCCCTTCCAGAAGACTATAGTCCAGTAAATGAGGCAGGCAAACTACAAAGCACAGGTGGGGTGAGGTGGTATGGCTGTGCAGAGGACGGAACTTCATGGAGGAGGAAAGTTTGAAGGATGAATAGGAGTATGCCAGGCAGGTCAAAGGAGAAGGAAACTCAATCTGGAACAAAGAGAGATGTGAAAGTACAGGCTTCCTGGGCATATTATTTAGCAAGCCAAGGTGGTCTGGCCTTCCTGAAATGAGGAGAGGTGGGAGACTCAGCTGGGCGACCCAGACAGACCAGGATGGGTCTTCAATGGTATGCTCAGAGTTCAAATTTGCTCTTTGAGGAATGGAGTCACTGAAGGGATTTAGCAATGGAGGACACGATTGGACCTGTGTTTGGAAGAGCATCCACTCTGAGGAAAGGGGCTTGGAAAGCAGGGGTTAGGCTGCAGGAAGAAAGACCCCTGCACTGGCTGTTGCAACAGACCAGGTGAGAGGCAGCAGGCATTTAGAATCTGTTGGCCAGGTTTTCCTTCCTTCCATCTGATGTTTTGATCTGCACTGTCAGAGACAGCCAACATGCTGGATGGTGTACACATCTGCACAAAATCCCAACATATTCATGGCTGTTATAAAGTTTTAAAAAAAGGAAAAGAAAAAAGTAGATTTGGGTAAATGACCTAGGAGAGGCTTTTGTCCCTCAGCCAACACACTCTCCTGCCAATCAGCTTCCCAGTGACCCCACGCAGCCTCTGAGCAGTGACAATGGCTTTCAGGGGGACTTCACCCAGCACTGGACAAAGAAATAAAAAATGCCAGAATAGCCTAGGAAAGGAAGCCCAGGTGGCCAGCCCCACTGCTCCTGATTTTTCATCTCTCAACAGATCTGCCCTCCCATTACATGATCCTCTAGAGCCAAGGAAGGAGCAAGAAAGGGCTGCAGCATTCTGGAAGGCCACCCAGCACGACAGGAAGATAAATCTGTTCAAACACACCTTCAGCCACATGTTTACTGTGTGAGTTTGGGCAAAATACTGAATATCTCTGAGCTTCAACTTCATTCGATGCAAACTGGGTAATAATGATTGCTTTCCAGGCAAAAACCAAAGAAGGAAATAGAAATTACAAGTCTACTGCAGGCATTCAATAAATGTTAGTAGCCTCTCCTTTCCCTGACTTTCCTTTTTGCATCTGCCATTCATTCACTGAGAGCATATACAATAACTACCACTGACAGGGCCTTCTTCAGAAGTCAGTCATCTTGAATAAAGACAATTAAAAACAACAACACTGATAATGCACTTGCCATGTCCACTTCAATGAGGCAGAACCACATGGAAATAAAATCAATCTGCTCCCAAGCAACTAGAATTCCTATAATCTATTAAAATTCCTTGAATCTAGTAGATCTCCAACCTAATCCATCAGGAGAAGCATGTAGAATGCTGATAAAATTACTGATTTTGAGATTCCTTTTCTATGCAGACTTACTGAATCAAAATCCCCAGGGGGTTACCCAAATATTTTTATTGAAGATCTTAGAAAAAAAAAACAACTCTCTAGGTGACTCTTGTATCGTGACTTACTTTCGGAGGCTAGTTTGGGATCCAATGGTCTAATCTCATTCTACTCAGGTAAATGCTTAAATGAGACCAACCTCACAGCAAGACCTCAAACCCAGAGCTCATTCTAAATCAGATAGTAATGAAGTCAGAGTGAGATCCTAAAGTCTTCCTTGAAAATACAACTGGGAACAAGTTAGGAAGTGTCCTTAACTTCAACCCCAATCCTTCACATTCTTTTTTTTTTTTTTTTTGCGGTACCAGGGATTGAACCCAGGGGCGTTCTACCTCCGCGCTACACCCCTGGCCCTATTTTTTATACTTTATTTTGAAACCAGGTCTCACGAAGTTGCGGAGGGCCTCACTAGGTAGAGAAAGAGAGAGAGAGACAGAGAGACAGAGAGAGAGAGAGCTGAGGCTGGCCTCGAACCGGATCCTCCGGTCTCCGCCTCCCAAAGTACTGGGATTACAAGCGTGCGCCACCACGCCTGGCCCAATCCTTCACATTCTAATCATGGCAGTGATTTGTAAAAATAGAGCTCAGTGGCTGGCAGGGTGGTTGGGTAAGTCAAGTTTTGACCTCAGCCTAGTACCTGCTGCTCAGAGGTCATGGCGTGCCCAGCTGGCTGCAGTGCTCATCTGGGTCTCCAGAAAGTGACAGTTCTTTGTGCTTCCATGATAATAGATCCCACTAACATCTGCCAACTTGATAGAAAACATGTGCATTCTTTTCTTGTCAGCCCAAATGAAAGCTGGGGAAAGGAATGAGAAGGGAGGAAGGAAAAAGGAAGACAAGAAGTGAGGGTGGGAAGGGGAGAAAAGGAGGGGAAGAGAGGTGGTTAGTTTTATGACTTTCAATGAATTCTAGAGTTTGCATTATTTTTCTGTAAATATTTCAGCATGTATCATGAAATTATATATATATATATATACATATGTATATATATATATTTTTTAAACAATTGTAAGACCAATCTCACACACCAAAGGGTAATTCCTTAATATCATTAAATATCCACTTTGAGTTCCTATTTCTCCTAGTTTTCCTTTTCTTCTTTCAACAGTTGTCTTTTGAATGGGGGTTCGCATCAGGGCCATGTACCTCAAGTGCTTCTCAAGTCTCCCAGGCCTTTTTTCATTATAGGCCTCTCTCTAGTTCCCCTTTGCTTTGTTGTTTGTTTGTTTGTTTGTTTTTTTTTTTGTGGTCAAAGAAACTGGCCACCTAACTGGCTTTTTATGCTAGAATTTATTTGTCAGGAAAAGATTTCCCTATTCTAAGAAAAGACTTGCAAAGCTCAATTAAAAAAAAATTAATGCCAGGTATGGTGCCACATGCCTCCTTTAATCCCAGCTACTCAGGAGGCTGAGGCAAGAGGATCCCATGTTCAAGGCTAGCCTGAGCAAAATAGGAAGATCCTGTCTCAAAATTAAAAAATAAATAAAAAGGATTGAGGATTAATCTCTGTGGTAGAGTGCTCCTGGGTTCAATTCCCAGTGCAGTAGTAGTAGTAGGAGGAGGAGGAGGAGGAGTAACAATAATACAATAATAATAATTATTATTATTATATATAAGTAATTATTATATATAATTATTATTATTATTATTGCTGGACATCCTGAGATTTTTTAAAAACAGTTCTTCTATTCAGGTAGTGTAAAACAAATCAGAAACATGCCCAAGTATATCTGTTTTCACGTATGCCCCCCAAAACCCTTATGCCCAAAGCTTCTTGGTGACCAGAAGTTTGGAGGTGAACTTGAGCTTCTTTGTGATGTCTGAGATCACCCATGCTTGTTGGTCTCATCAAAGAGAAAAAGAAACAAACAAAAATTTCAAAAGGACCTTTCTGGACTTCAGAGATCTTAGAAACACAATATTTTGATCATTTCAGTGTAGAAAAAGCAGAAACATACGGAGTGCATTTCCCTTAATAGACACCAGTGTACAAGCTCTTGGCCAGATCCATGTGGGGAAGGCCTGAACCCTACAAGCTTGAAAAATAATTGGACAAATTCAGTGAACTCCGAATGCCCTGGATCCAGGCAGGCCCCTCTGCTCAAGTGCACTGGATTAAAAAACAATTGAAGCTTCGTCACTCCCTCCACTTCCCAAACTATGTCAGAGATTGGTCCAGGTGAAGCACAGCCTCTGTCCTTGGAGTGTTACTGGTTAAGGCAGCAGAACCTGGTTTTCACAGAGCCCTGTGCAAGTATTATATATACTTATCCACTCTGGGGACAATGACTTCCCTGAAGCAGGCCTTGTCAATCTCTACTGATGTTATCACCCTTGTCTACCCAGGAGTTGGGACATCCAGAAGTAAAGATATTCATGGGAGATGTTCATTCATTTTCTTTCCAGGGGTGAGGTACAATTCTGCCTGTGAAGGACCTGAAGATGTTTCTTACAACAAATTTACATTTCATAATCTTAGGAATTGGTGAGCATCTAACTAGTGAATGAGCCAAGATGCTTGCTCAGAGAGTATGGTCACAGCATGAAGGCTGTCAGAAAGTGCTATGCACTATTTCATTTTCAATTAGAGGATTTTGTACTAATATGCTTACAAACAAGAAAACCAACTTATGGATAGCTTAGCAGCATTCATTGTAGAGTTTTGTTAGTTTGCAAAATTGACTTTGAATACATGCTGTGTACTTACAGGATAGAATTACTATGTTCAAAAAAAAAAGTCCACTGACACATCATTTGCATTTGTGATTTTCTAGACCCACATGGATAATTCATCTTCACTGATGGCAGACACTCCCCGGCAAACCTCCGTATTATGCTAAACTCTGGTGCGAACTTCATAAATTAGTAGTTCATCAAAGTTTCTTTTCCTCTCTCAGGGCCTTTCAGAACTGAGCCGTGGAGAATGAGCTCACTTTCCCATTTAGAATCAACTCTTCCAAGGCCATGGTCACAGCCAGTCTCCCCAAACAGCTCCACTCTCAACTTTCCAAGGGCCACAGGTGTTCTCACATTAATACTGAACGCCAACTCTCTGGGCTTCCTTAGAGATTCCCCTGGGATATGAAGAGCATGTCCAAGCTCCAATCTGCACAATCCATTTAAATCAATATTGCTTTTTAACTGGCCATAGTGAATCGGTTAGTCAGGATAAGAATTACCAGTGTGGCTGTCTACATCTTATTGATGCAATTAGCACCTTAACTACAAGATCTTTATTTTAACCCAAGACACACAGACACGTAGACAGGACTTGTATCACAGTGGTGGTGTACTATAAACAGCCTATTGTCTGGCAAGCAGGTATATATTTACTGGTAGAATTACTCACTTTTTAATACTGCTCTTTTTCAGGCTCTTCCACAACTCTTAACTATTCTTTTTTTTTAACCCCTAGTCTCACTTCCTCTGATGCACTTTTCATAAAACAGTTGAAGGGTTGTTTAAAAGGCCAATATAAGAGTAGAATTTCCTATTTAAAAACTTTGGATGGCTTCTTGTCACCTATGGAATTTTTAAAAACAAACAACAACAAAAATAAACAAAACAGCCTTGATATGCAAGTCTGGTTGCAGTCTCTCTTCCTATCCTTGCTTACAAACATTGTCCCCAGCCAAAGCCTTTTTTTCTAGCCATACCAAACAACTTGTTATTTAGGGGTGTGAGACTGGAATATCAAGCCTCTTTCTTCTAGCCACTCTAAATGTGCATATTGTTAAATGTGTCAATAGCATATGTAGGGCAGTTCTCGGCACATGGCAGGTACTATGTAAGCACTATGTATTATTATTATTATCTTATAACTCAGTATTTCACTACCTTTTCTTCCACCATCACCTCCACTAAAGAACCATTTTAGACATTCTTTTCCTTATCCTTGCCCCCATGAAAGTTTAGTACCACAGACAGACTGTGTTTCTGTTTACATTGTTAGATATGAATGAGCTGTAAAAGGCTACAAACCATGTAATATTTATGATTTTCCATTCCCCAAGAACCAATTTTCACTCCCTTGCAAATGTATTCCTGATACATGCTTCTTCCTCACTGAAACTAACTGACATAAATAAGAGCTTCTTGGTATTGTCACTGCAGCTGAATGCATTCCTAACTGATTTCTTCTCTTCTCCAGTGCAACCAACTGATTTAAATGACAGCTGTCACGATTGTATAGAACCCACCATATTAGCCACAACAGATTCCCCTGAGCACCCTACTTTTCCCATGGGTATAGTTATTTCAATAAGGGATATGGACCTGACTCAAATGAAACAACTCAGAATTCTTTCCCAGGATTTTGGAACTTGGGGAAAATACACAATCAATTGTTCTCTGTTGTAGAGGCCATGGGATGTGAGCCTGAGTATGCCTGGAGCCACGGGGGCATTTACAACTAAAGGCAGCATTTACAAACTAGAGACAGGACAATGCTGGTGACATGGGGATGAGTACTACACAGTTCTAGACCCGGGAGATCACAGACTAGTGGAGGATGTGACTGCAATGCTGTATCATAAGTGCTAGGAACATCCCAGGGGCCGCAGGAGCTCAGAGGAGAGATAAATGAGGGCCCATCAAAGGTTTTTTGGGGATGGAGCACTGGACCTGAGCTTACAGCTAAGTCACAGGAAATGAGAGTTATATCCAGTACAGTCTGTCCACAGTGAAACCAACTTTTCTGGGACTGCTCGCAGCAATTCACACCTGAGTAGCCAAGAGATCACAATGTTAATTGGAAGGGCAATACTAACATATTTATTAATAGCACTTGTGGGTATCTTTGTTTTTCTGATGGTAAGAAATGTGGAATACAGGAAAATATAATAAAGGAAAAAAGTAAACCATTTAATGTGAAATCACAATACAGTTATATCTATTTTATACGAAAAACAAATTTATTAAGGTATATAGCTTACATTTTAATATGGCTTCTTCCAGATTTTCCCAAGTCTGTCAACTGTTGATCCTCCCAAAGCTTTGCTCTAGGTACTCAGTGCTCCCTTTGTATAGTAAAGAAATAGACGCTTGCTGAAGGGAGATGAGGGTGCTCAGTTAACAATTGGAGCAGCTGTGATCCTGTACCAGACTCCCTGACTCCAAACCATAGCCCACCACTGCACCCTTCCACAAAAAGTTGACCACAAAAACCAACCAAACAGAAAGAATGCCCAAATGTTCCAGGCTTCTTCCATTTGCCTCTCCAGATTCACTCTGCAGCTTCTGAACCAGGATGCTGATGGGTATGGAGACACCAAAAGGCTCTCTACCTCTGGCCTCCAGCTGGATTTACCCAGTGGGTGACACAGAAGGAAATGAGCAGGAGAGAAGACAGAGTGAGCTGGCTGTGGCTCCCTTCCGAAGGCCACATGGGTGAGCTCCTCCACACAAGGATCTCTCCAGGACCTGTTAACATGCCCTCCCCTTGCTCAGTAGACCTAGAGCTAGTACCAGGCTCAATTATGGTAACTCAGGGTCTTGCACCATCCTTTGTGGTTTCCCCATGCTTGGGTACTCTTTTCAAATGATCCCACTGAGTGTGCCACCTATTTCTAGCCAGGGACCCTGGTTGATACACTGATAAAACAGAATGAACACAGGTGTTCACTGGGGCTGGATAAATATCAGTGGAGCCTCTGTCCCACCTTCTCTCCCTCTCACAACAGCAGTGTCCAGAGAGGGCAGACAAAGGGCATTTCACATTGTGTGGGAATTGAGGTTAAGTGTACTTTCCACCTGCCCAATCCGTATACCCCGAATGATCACACATATTTCCAGATAACAAGAACTTGAATAAACAATATTTAGGGTGAGGATCTGGGACTAAAGAAGCTTTTTCCAAGATTACCGATCAACCTTTCCTTTCTCCCTCGCCCAGTCCTCTTCCTAGGTCTCCCAAAGCTAAATTTCCTACTCCAACAGGAGAGATCAAATTAATTTTAGCACAAGGAAGGTAAGAGCTGGCAACCCCAAGTTCCATTTTCCTTTTACCAGTAAGAACAAATGTCAAATTAGTCATGGCAGAAGAAAATTTCACACACATTCTGATAGAGCGATCCTCACAATTCCATACTTTCTAGAGAATTTTGTAAGGGATATACACTAAAAATAACATAATTCTTTCTCATTTCTAGAGGAAGTAAAAGTCAGGAACATGACCTAGGAGAGAACATAAACTTACATTGCCCTTGTGACTTTACCCCAAAATCTAAAAGCAAAAAGTCTTTGCAAATTAAATCTCCATAGTGTAAACAAAAGTCCTTCTATATTTTCCCCCAAATAGGTGGTCTATTTTTGCTAGATATAATAAAATTATAAATGCCAGTTCTTAAAGGTTAAAAAAAATGAGAAAGTGTTTTTGGTGCTCACTTTAATCAGTGATGGAGTCAGGATGGAGTTGGTAGCTTCCAGGTTTAAGTTACTCTCTCAAGTTTGGTTTCTTCTTTACTTCTGAATCCTTCTAAGCTATGTCTTCCTGGTTTGTGCATCCTCCTTTCCTCTCCTCTCAACAAACCACAATCAAATGACCGGTCACACTGCCTGTGGATTCCATCTTCTACACACACTCTGATTCTATCCCTCTCTAAGAATGCCATTGTCACTAGCAAGCTCACTCCTCTTCATGCCACCATGGACTAGAGCAGAGTCCCTCAACTCCACCATTGAAACTTGGAGCCAGACACTTTGTGCCGGGGATGGGGGGTGTCTTATATACTGTTAGATGTTTAGTAGTATCCCTGGCCTCTACCCACAGGATGCCAAGAGCACTCCCTCCTCACAATAAAAAATATCTTCAGCCAAGTGTCCCCTGAGAGGCAACACTGACTCCAACTGAGAGCTACGGAACTAGAGCAATTGCCTCCTATTGGATCTACCTGTACCCACTCCTGTCCCCTTTGGAATTCATCCACCTTTCAAGGACAAAATAACCTTTTAAATGCAATTCTGATCATGCCTTTCCTTGATTTAAAAGTCCACTCTGATTCTGCACTTATTACAGTTTGAAATCCAAATCCCATAGCAAAAAATACAAAAAGACCTCCATGATCGGGACTCTAAGGCTTCTCTGGCCTTTGCTCACTCTGTTCATACCTACAAGCTCTGCAAGCTCTTCAGGTGTTTTGGAATTACTGCCAGTTCTCCAATATCCCATGTGGTTTTCACATTTCTAGATCTTTCCTCTCACTATGACTTCCTTGCTCTTTCTGCCACACTGAACTGTCCTTTCCCTTATGTTCCCAATTAGGGAAGTTCCAAAGTACCCCTTGCAGCAGAGATTGCAAAGCCAAGTGCATTCCAGAGTCAGGGTGGTAGCACAGATGAGTGAAGCTGGATGGAGCTTCACACAGGGCACAGGACCACAGGAAGATGAGGCCCCTGCCTCTCAGCTCCGGCCACCAATTTCATGAAGGAGAGAGTCCGGGGCTGCTGAATCCAGAAAGCTGGATGTCTGGAGGTTTAGGTTTAGTACCTAAATGAATTCTTTAAAGACTAAATAAATGAACACGGAGTAGCTGAAACAACACCTCTATGGGAAGAACTTGCTGGCTGCCCCTTGCTATTTACACTCTGAGGATCGCGAAGCATTTATCACAGCACCCTGGGTGTTTATATTCTTGATTCTCCCACAAGTGGGATAATATTTTAATGTCTTAAGGTTAGGTCACTGTGTCATTTATTCATTGGTTCTTACATTTATTTATTCAAATTCATGTATCATTTTTCTTCTTTCTCCCATGTACCCATCCATTTGTCCATCCAACTAACCAATAAAGAGAATTAAATTTTTTTTTTTGCGGTACCGGGGGTTGAACCCAGGGGCGTTTTACCTCCGAGCTACACCCCTGACCCTATTTTTTATACTTTATTTTGAAACTGGGTCTCAAAAGTTGCGGAGGGCCTCACTAAGTAGCTGAGGCTGGCCGCGAACCAGGATCCTCCAGTTTCCGCCTCCCAAGTACTGGGATTACAAGCGTGCGCCACCATGCCCTGCCAAGAGAATTAAATTTTTGTTAATAATGCAAAGTTAACAGACCTAGCTCCTGCCCGCAGAGTGTTCCCAGTCCAGTGGGAAAAGACATAAGTCAACAATCAGAAGGCATACAGTAGCCGGGCGTGGTGGCGCACGCTTGTAATCCCAGTACTTTGGGAGGCGGAGACCGGAGGATCCGGGTTCGCGGCCAGCCTCAGCTCTCGCTCTCTCTCCCTGTCTCTCTCTCTCTCTCTCTCTCTCCTTAGTGAGGCCCTCTGCAACTTCGTGAGACCCGGTTTCAAAATAAAGCATAAAAAAAATAGGGCCGGGGGTGTAGCGCGGAGGTAGAACGCCCCTGTGTTCAATCCCTGGTACCGCAAAAAAAAAAAAGAAGGCATACAGTCATGTGAATATTATAAACAAAAACTGGACTTGAAGCACAGCACTCAGACAGAAAAGGCACTCATATCTCCCCGGGGGAGTGGAGCTGGCTTCAGATGAGACTTGAGTTAAGGACAGAAATCTGTAAGCTTGATTAGTGAGCATTCCATTTCAGAAGCCAGTATACAAGGGCAGATGGCACATCTGAGGAATCGCAATAATACAGGGTTAGCCTGAAACAGAATAAAATAGGGGTGAAATTTCATAGGCCATTCTTGAACGTGCACTCATTAGTGGAGCACCCGGTACATTCAAAAAGAGTTTGTAAAATAAATTAATTTAGTAATTAGAAATCAGGCAAGAAGGAATGCTGACTAGGCATGGTTTAACAGCAGATGGGCCAGAGGTTAAAGTCCCTTCAACTGAAAGCTATGCTGGGGGAATACATAATCAGAGCTCACTGAAGCACTGTTACAGGAGCTAATACAATAATAAAATAATTACTATGATAGCAACAGTAATAACTACCATCTACTAAGTGCTCGTTATGTGCCAAATACTCAAACAAGGGTTTCACAGGCATTATTTCATCCAATCTTCATAATGATCCTCTGAGGTATTACTCCCATTTTAAAGATTAAAAATAGGCTCAGAGAAATGAGCTGTTATCAGACCCGGGAAAGTCTGAATCCAAAGTCTATGCTTTCAACCATGACAACTGCACTTTTTGGTGCTGAAATTTCTGAGGTTCTTGCAAAGCCCTTTGGTTGTATTTGAACCCAGACCACCCATGTACCAAGATTTTCTCTTTTGTGGATGATTAAACTTTGTCTTTCCAAAATAAAATCTACCCTCTAAAATAAGCAGAAAACAAGACTATCAAGCAGGTATTTCCATATGGTCACAGTACAGTTGCCAGTGACTTTCCATTAAAACAAGAAAACAAACAGCAGCAGTGACAAAACCTCCAACTCTGGGGAATACCCTGGAGAAGGCGGCAGGCGGAATCCTTTCTGCAGCCAGCTCAGGCCAGGCTCATCTGCTGGGGACAGCTGGGCAAAGGCTGCCAGCAGAAGATGACCTCCAAAGCCACATCCAAAAGTGGGACTGAGACAGCAGGCCACAGGCTCTGTCAACAGAGGTCAGTTTTGTTTGCTTTCAGAGACCTGAAATGGCCATATTTGTAAATGATATTCAACTGCTGTCTTCAGTGTGGAGAACGAACCTTCACAATTTGAACTGAGTTTCTCCACGATTCTGCTGACTTCATGGATGAAGCAAATGAATCCAAAACAAGGAAGAGCTAAAAATCTGTGAGGGGGAAGATGTGTTTTCAAAAACCCTCTGAGTACTTTGCAAGCACCATTTTATATCTAGATGATATTGTACTGAAAATAGACTTTTTAAAATTGTGCATGAGAAGAGGTCTGCTAGAAGCGATTCTAGGTAATTCTAGTTGATGACTTCCACTTCTCTTTATACGCTTGCCATTTAAGTCTTCTAAAATACAGATGAGCAATTTATTAGTTTGCAATGATGAAAAGTACGAACTCTACAATAACACTTCCTGGAATCAAATGATACTCTGGCACTTTCTATTGTGTGATCTGACAAAAATGAAAGCCCCCCCCCAAGTCTCTGTTTCATCTTTTATAAAATAGGTAGAATGATGAGGACTTAGCTATATTGCTTCCAAAGCTAGCTGAATGACCATTTAGGGTAATAGTGGATAGGGGGAGAAAAGAGGTGCACTTGAAAAATATTTAGAAAATAACAAAAACAAGTTTTAGATATGGGCTTCTGAATAAATAGTCTGACAGTGGAGCAGGCACGAGAAATGTAGCCAGATTTCAGCCTGGGCCTCTGTGAGGAATTAGTGAATTACTAAGATGCAACAGGTAGGGCAGAAGCAGGTTGGTGAGGAATCTGAACTTGGGACATGCTGGTAAGAGACAATGTTAAAAAAAAAAAAAACATGTAGCAGTGTTCAGTGTCCCAATAGATTTTGAAGAACAGGGCTGGAAATACAGATTTGGCCCATAAATTAAGTAAATAAAACTCAGCCACATACAACTGAATTACCCCAGAAGGAATAGTTCTCTAGAAGTTGCACACCAAAGGGAACATCTGTAATTCAGACTTGTTTTGCTTGGTCCCCACAGAGTTCTAAAGAAAAGGTTGAGTCAACTTTTAAAAATCTTGAGTTATAGCCGGGCATGGTGGCACATGCTTGTAATCCCAGTACTTGGGAGGCTGAGACAGGAAGATCGCAGGTTCGCTGCCAGCCTCAGCTACTTAGTGGGGCTCTCTGCAACTTAGTGAGACCCTGTTTCAAAAAAAATAAAGAATTAAAAATAGGGCTGGAGGTGTAGCTCAGAGGTAGAATGCCACTGGGTTCAATCCCCAGTACCACACACACAAAAAAAAAACAATCTTGAGATATACAAAAATCTTCCTTTTGGGAAGACACTCAGAGCTCATTTCAGGAAGTCCCTTGGGTACACACTATCCAGTGCACTGGGGTTGCTACCACTTCCACAGTGCGCGTGTGTGGACTGATCTTGGCCTATGCCTCCCATTGGCTATCCTCTTAGATCCTACCGGATTGTAAATTTGAGACTTCTGTTGTACAGCCTTGGAAGTATGAAGAGAGAAGAGAGCTAAGATCATAAGGCTATGAAAACTAGGCATGGAAAGAAACCCTAGAAGAGGAATCTATGAATGAGACCGAGAAAGGAGTGTCAGAAAGATACGAGTGTATGTGTGTGGTATCATGAAAGACAATAGACGGATCTATGCCTGACATCACCCACCCCCACGTCAACAAGACGTTCAGCTTCAACTGCAAAATATATTCCAAATCTAAACACTTATCATCTTTACTACTGTGGTCCAGAACAGCATCATTTCTCACCTGAATTACTACAATTACGTCTTATCTGTTATCACTCATATCTCCTAGCAATCCATTCTCCACATGACAGCAAGAAATAGCTCATTAAAATGTAAATCACATTGTGTCACTCCTTTGTCAAAACTACCCAGTGGTCTATTACATTCAGAAAAAATTCAAATTCCAATACATGCCTTATAATATTTTACAAGGAGTAGCCATTGCCTACCTCCCTTGGTAGCATCTCTAATAACTAGCCCCTTGCTCACAATATTCAGCCACATGTGCCTCCTGGCTACTCTTCAAAGAGGTCAAAGGCTCTGGCAGGGGTGGGGGGAGGCTCTCCTGCTCCCTTTTCATATTGAATGGATTATTCTTCCATCAGCTCACTTCTTCTCCTTGGTCTCCTCTCCGTTCAAATATTACTTCCTTGAAGAGGACTTGGTAACTGTCATTCTCCACTTGACCCACTTTCAACCCCTCTACATGCTGCATTTCTTTCAGATCATTTATCATTCAGTTGAATTATTTTTATTTGGTTATTTTTATTCCAGTACCCTCCCCCTGTGTACACACACACACACACACACACACACACACACACACACTAAAATAAGTTCTATGAGATCAAGGTCTTTGTCTACCTGTATACAGGGTCCCACATAGAGAGGGTCTCAATAAATAAATGTGGGGTTTTTTTTCTGTGGTACTGGGGATTGAACCCAGGGGCATTCTCCCTCCAAGCTATACCCCCAATCCCTATATTTTGTTCTTTATTTTGAAACAAAGTCTCACTAACTTGCGGAGGGCCTCACTAAGTAGCTGAGGCTGGTTGCGAACCCGGATCCTCCGGTCTTAGCCTCCCAAGTACTGGGATTACAAGCATGCGCCACCATGCCTGGCTCTCAATAAATAAATGTTAAATGAATGAATGAATTGGAATGAATGAACCAATAAACACATGGTACTATAGACATTAAGGAATTATCGAGACTGAGTATTAAACACTGCATACCTTCACCTACATTCCAGAAAGCGAACCCTGAGCAAGTCAGTTTATATACCAGTATTGCATTAGGTATCACAATCTTAGGGAGCAGAAGTGGAGTGACAGACAAAGAAGGAAAACAAAAGAAGAAAGAAAGAAAAGTGAAGATGTATTTTCAAGCTGGGCTCACTAAAAATGATTTGATTCTCCTTCCCTTAGGAACATCTATAACCTCTCATCCCCCAAGTCACATAAATGTATCTCAGAACCTTCCCTCATGGAAAGAAAGGGAGCATTAATTCTGTCCAGGTTGTATAAATGTGGGCACAAAGTGAGATCCAGAGGCTGCATCAACATGGAAACCTCACGGTACATGATGGACAGCAAGCGGCACAGGGTGAGCCATTGTCGGCGTATACTCCAGGACGTTTTGCAGACTGTGCAAACCTAGTTGCCACAGTGACAACTGCAACAAGAGACAGTGCAACTTTCCTTTACCATCCCCCCCCATATCTGACTGAAAATTGGCATGAGAAGTGTTGGGTACACATAAGAACTTAGAATACCCAATGCGTTAGCAATGACCTTAATGACAGCCACATCAGTGCACTGGGGAGAGTGGAAGTCATGTTACGGTGGATGAAGGAGTGACTGAGAGGAAAATATATAGAACAGAGACAGCAGGCTTCTCTCAGGACCTGAAAAGAAAGTACAAAGTGACACTGTGTGGTGCTAGAAAGCAAAGATGTGCTCACAAAGAGATGGGGCCATGGCAAAAGGACCCAGAAACCAACTTGAAGGAGTTCTCAATGGCTAAGTCTGGGACAATCTGCACAACAAATTAATGACAGTAATGGGTTATAACTGTCATGGCTTGGGTCTGGAATGTCCTCCAAAAGGTCATATATTGAGGAACTGGTGCCCAATTCAGCAATGTCCAGAGGTTGGGCTTTTGAGAAGTGATTGGATCATGAGGGCTTTGATCTCATCAATGGATTAATCAGTTTGTTGGATTAATAATTTGAATGGACTAATGGGAGAAAGTAGAAAGTACAGGCAGGTGGGGCATGGTTGGAGGAAGTAGATCATGGGGTGCTAACCTTGGAGACTATATCTTGTCACTGGCTCCCTCTCTCTCCTTCCTGGCTGCCATGAGCGGAGCACCTTTCCTCCACCATGCTCTTACACCACGATGTTCTGCCTCACCTCAGGCAGGCCCAAGGCAATGGCACTGGCTGACTGTGGGCTAAAACCTCTGAAACTGTGAGGTAAAATAAATCCTTCCTCCTTTAAGTTGTTCTTGTTAGGTATTTGAGTCACAGTGATTAAAAAAAAAACTGACTAAAAGAAAATTGGTACCAGGAAGTGGGGGTCTTTGCTATGACTCTACCTGATTATGTGGTTCAGAAGCCCCTGGAACTGATTTAGGGTAGGAGTTTGGAAAGGTTTAGAGATACAGGCTAGAGAAGGATTAGAATGTTGTAAGCAGAGATTAATGGATTATTCTGCTGTGATCTTGGAGACAAGAATGCTAATAGAAATGCAGACAGTAAAGACTGTGCTCATGAAGTTTGGGATGGGAATGAAGGCTCTACTGGGAATTTGATCAGAGGTCATTTGTGTGTTATATTCTGGAAAAGAACTTGTCTACATTTTCTTCATGTCTTGAGAATGTGTGAGGCTGAATTAAACGATGATGGACTAATTGGTGGAGAAAATTTCAAGGCTGCACAGCATTCGGGCAGTAGTGTGGATATTGAGGCAGCTTTTGTCCAGGTTTATAAAGAGAATTGGAAACAAGAAGATAAGCAGAAAGATTTGAAATTTTTGCAGTGTGGCCAGAAAGTACAGTTAAGAACAATGTTGGGGCCAAAGAAGATACAGCTGCTGAAGATATTAGCACCAATAAAGAGAACCAAAACCCCAAGGACTGGCATGGTGACAGATGCTTGTAATCCCAGTACTTGGGAGGCTGAAAGAGGAGGATCATAGGTTTGAGACCAGCCTCAGCAACTGAGTGATGCCCTCAGCAACTTAGCAAGATGCTGTTTCAAAATAATAAAATAGAGCCGGGCGTGGTGGCACACGCTTGTAATCCCAGTACTTTGGGAGGCAGAGACCGGAGGATCCGGGTTCGCGGCCAGCCTCAGCTCTCTCTCTCTCTCTGTCTCTCTCTCTCTGTCTGTCTCTCTCTCTACCTAGTGAGGCCCTCTGCAACTTCTTGAGACCCGGTTTCAAAATAAAGTATAAAAAATAGGGCCGGGGGTGTAGTTCGGAGGTAGAAAGCCCCTGGGTACAATCCCCAGTACTGAAGACAGAGAGAGAGAGAGAGAGAGAGAGAGAGAGAGAGAGAGAGAACAAGTTCTTTGTACAAAAGCAATAGGAAAGGTGCCTTGACTGCACCTTAGGGATCAGCAAGACCCCACCCATTGCAGGCTCAAAGGTGTAAAAATGAAAATTCCTTTGACAGACGCTGAGAAGAGAGCAATGGAGTACTCTGCTTGCACAGGACCACCTAGGAAGCTGTTTCCCCAGAAATGGTTTCACCATCCTTAGCTGCTCGGATACTCAGAGTCCACTGCATTCATGGTCCAAGGGGACCCAGTGCTGGTTTGGAAGGCGTTAAAAAATGCAAAAGTCATGGAGTCACGGATCCTTTCACTGAGATTTCAAAGGAAGGCTTGCAAGGCCAGGCAGTGTGTCCCAGGGTTGGAATCTCTGTGGGCAGTCCTGAGAAGGTGATTCATGAAGCTCTGAGAGTGAAGCTGAAGCTGCATTGGAGACCCCAGGAAGTTATAGATGCCAGGAAAGTATAATATCTACCAAGGAAAACCACAGGCAGTGAATAGAGTCAACCTCAGAGACCATGCAGGTTGCAACTGGCAAAGCCATTGGGGCAGGGCAGCCCAAGCACATTGGGGCCCACACCCTGCCACAGAATACCCAGTACACCAGGCATGAAGCTACAGGACTTGAGGTGTACCCTGCTGGGTTTGGGTCTTGCTTTGGTTCCATTCCTTCCTTCTATGATCTTACTCCTCCCTTTGGAATGGGAATGTTTACTCTGTGCCACTATATGTTAGAATCATGTAACTTGCTTTTAAAAATTAATTAATTTGTTTATTTATTTACTTTACAGGGGTCTCACAGTCAAGAGTTTATCTTGAAATTCAGTAAGACTTTAGACTTGGTTGGACTTGGACTTTCAAGCAATGCTAGAAATGTTAGGATTATGGAGACTGTTAGAGATAGACTGAATTTTCCATTGTAAGCTGGGTATAAGCTTTTGAGGCAAGGGGTGGTTTAGATATGTTATGGTTTAGATATGAATGTCCCCTAAAAGTTCATGTATTAAAAATTTGGCTCCCAATGTAACAATATCCAGAGGTTGGGCTTTGGGGAAGTAATTATATCATGAGGAATTAACCCATTTGTTGGATGAATAATTTGAATGGATTCTGGAAGAAGGTGGAAACTGTTGGCTGGTCAAGTATGGTTGAAGTAGATCACTAGAGGACTGCTCTTGGGGATCATTGCTTATCCCTGTCCTCTTTATCATTCATATTATCATTCTCTCTCTCTCTCTCTCTCTCTCTCTCTCTATCTCTCTCTCTTTCTCTCTCTCTCTCCTTCTTAGCTGCCATGAGCTGAGCAGCTTTCCTTCATCATGCCCTTCTATGATGGCCTGCTTCACCTCAAGCCCAGAAACAATGGAGCCAGCTGATCAAGGACTGAAACTTCTGAAACTGTGAGTCTAAGTAAATATTTCCTCCTTTAAGTTGTTCTTATCTGGTATTTGGGCCACAAGACTGAAAAGCTAATGCAATAACCCATAGAATAAAGTAAGAATTCACAAGTGCAGCCTGATGCAAATAAATAATTGAATGAACAAACAAATGGGAGGCAAGGGTAAAGGCGCTTGCAGTAGAGTTCCAGTTAATAAGTCTAGAAGGAACATAAACAAAGAAAAACACCATCTGTCAAAACCACAGGAGTAATTGTTTCAGCAAGAATTAATAATGGATGCTAAAATTAGTAGACAAAACACTGATAAGAAACATGGTATTTACATAGTCTCAAAGTATCTCCTCACAAGGTAATTATTAATCGCCAAGGAAAAACTAGTAACTTTACAGTGGAAAGACTGGAAAACAAACCTCAACCAAGTGACCAATGTTAATATTACCCATGATGGGATAAGTCAACATCACCTGCCCCCTGCTTTGATGCACTGTGAAAAGCAGAAAATCATTTCTGTGGTTTTCCTGCCAAAACACATAATCTGGATTTATTTTTATTTTTATTTTTTATTTTTGGTACTAGGGATTGAACCCAGGGGCATTCTACCTCTAAGCTATACTCCTCAACCCTTTTTATTTATCTATTTTTAATCTTGAAACAGGTTCTCACTAAGTTGCAGAAGATCTCACTAAGTTGCTGAGGCTGGCCTCAAACCTGTGACTCTTCTGTCTCAGCCTCCCAAGTACAGAAATGCACCATGATGCCCAGCTACATAAGCTGGATATAATCAGGAGGAAACATCAGACAATCCTAAACTGAGAAACAGTCTACAAAATGCCTAACAGGACTCTTCAGAAATGTCATGGTCATGAAAGAGAAGACTGAGAAACTGTTCCACATGAAAGGAGAAAAAGACAATATGATAATTAAATGTATTACATACAATCCTAGATCCTGGTTCAGAAAAAGAGACATTCATGGGACAACTGGAAAAACTAGAGTAAGGCCTGGAGGTTAGGTAATAGTATCATATGAATGTTAATTACCTGAATTTGACAATCATACCATGATTGTGTAAGATGTTGGTGGGAGAGAGAGAAAGAAACTGTGGTAGGGAGAAATACACAGAAGGTTCTGACCTGAAATTAGTCAAAATTTTCAACAAATGATAGGCATATGAAAATCCATCATAGTTTCTTTATACAGGTATATGTATTAACATGGCATAATAATTTTTAGTAAGAAAATCTACAACTACACTGAGAGAAGGACATTATGTTCTTCTAGATTCTATTACCTGCCTAAGCCTCAGAGCCCAACCCCTCTTCTTTCTTAGAAAGGTGTAAAAGCCATATCAGCACTTAACTAAGACTTCCTCCTTGATATTATCAGATGGTTTGTAAGGTAACTGAAAAGGGAATTACTTGCTCACTATGGAAACCAATGTTCTGTACCCCTTATCACTATCTACCATAAATCATCTATGTACTAAGGTCCCCATTTGTGCCATATGCTGAGTGGAAGGCATATACTTTTGGTATAAGTGGTCTTAGGTCCAAATCCCCACTCATCTAAGAACTAGTATTGTGACATGGGGCAGGCATGTGACTCGACCTCCTCCTCAGATTCTTCTGCTGTTGTAAATTTCGAGACGATGTCAGAGTTGTCCTAGGATCAACCTGAAAGAATGTGTGTAAAGGCCAAGTACCATGCCTAGTACACGCAGATATTTACATATGGTACCAATATCCATGTCATGCACTATCTTCACTTCTGAGAAAACTGAGACTAAGAAAGAAAGTCGACCTCTGCTTTAAATCCATATTATAGTAGAAATGTGATCAGATTGTAACAAAGGGTGAAACACTCCACCTTAGAGCTGATTACCACGTATCTGCCACGTCTTTCCGAGTTGCTTATAACAATAGCCCTGTCCTGCTGTGGACAGCTGGCCAGTGGCAAAAGTTCTGGAGTCAGACCTGGGCGCAAATCCTGGTGTTATTTCCAGTGTCCTGTGTGACCTCAGGCAAATTACCTAACTGAGCCCAAGGGATTTCTTCTTTAAAATGGGGTAATGTATCACCTTCTTATATGGTTCTCTCGGAGTATACACTTCATTGATGCACGTTATATAAGAGTGCCTTGTATATAACAGATACTCCCTAAGTCTTAACTACTTCCTTTGACTGAGGTATTACAAGAAGGAAATCCCATCTGGGTGTGGTGGTGCACACCTATAATCCCAGTTTTCAGGAGGCTGAGACAAGGAGGATCGCAGGTTTGAGGACAGCCTTAGCAAAGTAGGGAGACTCTCAACAAGTAAGATCCTGTTTCAAAACAAAAAATAGTAAAAGGATGGGGGTGTAGCTCGGAGGTAGAATGCCTTTGGGTTCAATTCCCAGTATCGTACATACACACAAAGGAAATCCCAGTGGAGGCCATGCACACCACGGAGGAAAGCAGGCACTTGAAAAAGGAAGACAACTTGTCAACAGGTTAATGTAGACTCAATGTCTTCCCCTGGTTAGAGATATTGTTTCTGTAACTCCCAGAGCTTCCACTGCCTCATCTATAAAAGAGAAATGCCACTGTCTCCTTCACTGGCTTGTTGGAAGGGCTAAATGGCGTATGAAGGTATTTTCCACAGAGCCAAGGACACATTAACACACACAAGCTGGAAGTAGAGGGTGCTGTCAGACACTCCTTAGGCCTCCTGGGTCTCTCGCACTCTTTCCTGAAAGCCTGAATGAAGGCCCGCTGAGTGTTCACGGCTTGGGGTCTGGAAGCAGTTACCCCTTCAGTCTCTTCCTGTCTAAGCCATCCTTGGCTGGCTCCTGGGCCTCTCACAGAGGAAATAAAAGCCCATACGAAGGGCAGGTGAAGTGCTCTGATGCTGTCTAAAACCCACAGTCTCCTTCCAAGTCATACCACAGCATCTGTCAGTGTTTTCTGAATTCCACACTCTAAACCTTTGTTTAATCTTCCTAGGCAACCTAGAAAAAAATAATAGTTCTATGTGTGTGTGTTAGCTTTTAGACACTTCCTAGAGGATGGATTTAAATGTCATACCCTGACTTTGGAGGAAGATCTGAGGACAAAAGAGAGATTAGGAATTGTGGGATGGGGGAGGAAGGAGATTTGGGAAAAAATGGGTTAAGGTTACAAGAATAAAATCAAATAAGAAAACAAAAGCCCAGTTAAGACTGCCTGGGTTAAAGTTACAAATAAAATCAAACACTTCATAGATCTCTAGTTCGTGAACCCACAAAAGCTCAGTGGCGGCTCTCATGAGCTTGAACAACAGGCTAATTTTCAAGCAGGAATGAAAGTGGTTGGGCCCCTGCACAAAGAGCTTGAAAGCCCAAACATAAACCTGGTCTTGGAGAGTTAAAAGGAATGCAGACTGCTCAAACACACCAGCCGTTTGTTTTTTCTGCCACCTTTCCAGGGGTCATGTCTGGAGTGAGGATAGACAGTTCTGGGGGGAAAACACAATTGAAGTGCAGACTTTAAGAAAATAAGACATTAGAAGAACATTTCTTAAAGAGTTATACATGGACCTGCACATATATGCACATTCATATATGGGAAGGGAGGGGGAGTATTTAAACATACACATGTGCATGTATGTGTGTGCACACTAAAATTGTCCAGACTTCTATGTTTTCAGGCATAAAGCAACCCCTTGAAATACTGTTGCATTTTTCAGCGAGATCAGAATTTTTTAAAAGGGCATTCCAAAAACAGCAAAGGGTGTCTGAGCACCATTTCAGTTTTATTTAATAAATAAAGATTAAGCAGAGTGCTTTGGGTTATTATTAATAGCCTTCTAACAGCATATTTTAATCTCGGTTGCCTAGAAATGTATTTGGAAAGTCTCAAATAGAAGACCTAGGAGAAAGCGAGGAGAGAGAACTTCCCCCTTATGGCAGCCCCGCTAAGGCCCAGGATCCACACTAAGAGCTGTTTACACTACAGCCCAAATCACCTGCACAACACACTTCAAGGGTATCGGCTTCCCAGGCCCAGACAGCTTGCAGGTGGCAGAGCCCTTAGTGTGGCCTCGGAATCTGAGGTGCTTTTCCCCATAATCACACCACATGCCGAAATGCCGAGAGTCAGGGCCACTTTCCCCAGTATTTCTATGAGGACAAAGAAACTCTTCTTATTCCTGGGACATGAAAGTCGAAGAGCAGGATTTTAAAAAGCAGCTTCCCTGGGATCTCTATCTTAGCAGAAAACAGACAAGAAGCCTTTCGGTCCAAGGGTTAAAGCAAGAAGATGAACAATTTACATGTAGCAGGTGATAAATATTTAATGCCATTTGGTACAGTGGTTCTTCAAAAATGTGTTTCAGTTCTGAAGGCTTTTCTGTTAATCCACACTTCAGGGGGTACAGCCGAGTCTTGGGGAAATACATTTTTAATGAGGACTGTGCCACTACAAGAGGCTCAGAAAGCGTATAGTATTTCAGTGTGTAGAGCCCACAGGGGATCTCACACCCTTGGGAGAAAGGGTCCTAATGTGAAGAAGAGAATGAAAGGAGGCCTGGGGTGGGGGATCTTCTAGGGAAGGAGACCTTGTTAGAGCCCCATCAGAATAATTATCAGAATGGATTTTTTTTTCTCCTCCAGTGGATGAGCTTGTCAGGTTCAGGGGAATCATATTCCAGACAAATAAGCTCAGGATGAGAAGCGCTGGCTGCTTTCCAAGAGTCTGTGGCATCTTAGCTGCTTAGCCTGTGGCTGAGGAGTCACAGAACCATGCACTCAACATGCAGGGCCCTGGGGCCCAGCCACCCCCACCCTGCCCCTTTCATGGTCCCTCTCACTCTCATGGGGTAGTGGACCCTTGCTACCATTCCTTCACCTTTTGTCTGGCCTTGACTTTTTAATTTGATTCTTTACTCAGGAGTCAGGGAAAACACTCAGAGATTAGCAATGGCAGGAAGTTGCTTCTAGCTTTTTAGCTGAAAGGGAGAAGGTGTGGCTAGAGCCCAAGACCCAGGGACAACCTGAAGAAGTCAGAGCCATGGCAGGCCCACCCAGTGCTAGGAGGCTGTAGAGGAGGTGTGGCCACTGCCGGAGATGTTGCCCCAGGCAGAGCAAAGGAGAGAAAAGCACTCTGGCTTCTCTCTTTCCCCTGCTCTCCCATCTTCCACTGAGGTCAAAATGTCGGAGGTCAGCGGTCAACCCCCTGTGACACAGCACACAGCAGGGTAAGGGCAACAAATGGATCTAAGAGCAAACAGACCAAAGGCCAACACAACTGACAAGTTAAAAGATAAGGTACAAGATAGTGTGTTGTGTGGCATTGTAACTGCTAAATATAAGCACACATAATTTAAGCATATACACACACACATACACACACACACACACACACACACACACATACACACAGTATATACATATACTGTACACACAAGTTGAGAAATTGAGAGATGGAAAGATCAGGAAAGAGAAAGCACGAAGAGTACAAAGATAAGCAGTTGATTCTCATTATTTGCAGTACATATACTCTCTAAGGGAAGACTGAACCATTGCTCCCAGGGGAAATACAGGGTTAGGTTCCTTGGAACCTCCGGTTACATTTGCATCAACCGATCAACATGCAACCTTGTTTTATGTGTGCTTGTGTTTAAAATCACCTCATTTAATATATATTGCTGATCCATTAACACTGAACTCACAGCCAACGGTACTTGACTCACGCTTGCGCAAAGCTTATCTCACACATTATTGTCTCTGTGAGGCACACTGAAGCTTTCTGTACTTAAGATAAATAGACAGCACTTTAGCACTGCACTTAGAGCCATTTTCAGCAATAAAATCACCAACAAAAAGCACAACAGTGCAAGATCATGGAACGAGCAGACCTCAAAGGGACAACTGTGTACAGTATGAAAGATCATCTTGTTCAGACTCAGCTGAGAACATGCACATGGAACAACTCAGAAATATTCCACCTGTCCATGCACGTGCCCAAGTGACCATGAGAGAACCACAGCTACTGATTTTGAGGTTACAAATATATTTTAGCAAGTAGGTGAATGTGCATAGGTAGTACTTGCAAATAATAAGACTCAATTGTCTAGCAAGATGTTTTTTTAAAAAATGTTAAGGTTATGGTAACGGTAGGAGATGGACTGCTGTTTCTTTCATTATATATTTTTCTTCCATTCTATTTTCATCTGTTGTCTAATTTTTTGGCATTAAGCTTATAATTAAGGGGAGAGAGAATTCTAAATATAAGATTAAAAAAAAAGAACTAGAAGCAAAAGCATTAAGGATTGGAATCATTTAGCCCAGCAGGAGATCCTCTTGAATATACCCAAAGGGAGCAGAGTGGCTCATCCTTGCTGTGTGATACAAGGGGCAGAATCAAAGCATTCCCCACCATCCTGTCCTCCAGCTGACCACCCAAGGTGGGAAAACAGCAAAGGTCAACTGTGGGGTAGGCTGAAGGTAAGAGGGGCATGCAAATTAGCCCATTGAGTAGGTACTAAACATTCCCATGGAACAGTTTAGCCTGGATCCAGGAACTCACAGCTTCCCTGTCCATTTCCAATGAAATCTCCAATGCTCATTTGATGTGCACTAATGAGAAGGTGTGAATTTCTTTCAGTTCAACTCAATAAATACTACTTAAGCCCCTACTATGTACAAAATGTTGTACAAAGTGCTAGAAGGAATAAAACTCCTTTTGGTCATGTTTTATCTAAACTGTTTTCTATGTAGAGACCTACTCTAGTAATTAAGACAAAAAAAATCCTAATTTATGAGCTTTTTTAACTTCACATCAGGAATAAAACCAAACTGCAGGATTGAAAAAGCATCAGAATAGCACAAAAGCATAGTACTTTAGCTCTCTGTTCATTCCTTATGCCATTAATGAGCAACTTTTAATCTTTAATCCTCCTTCACTAAGCTGCTCTTACTGTCCCATCTGCTCCTCTTACTCATGCCTTCAGGATCTTATAATTAAATTCTAATTAAAGTTTAAGGCTTGTAATAAAGAAAACACTTGCGGAATGCCTTTGATTCAAGAGGCCAAAATAACATTTCAGCAGTTTGAAAAATGAATTATATCCTTTTGCTTAACAAGCATCTTTAAAATGGAATTAAAATAGGAAATTCCAATCTTCCGTGATTTCACCAGCCGCACATTATGTAAATATGTTCATCATCACGTGTGACATGTAAGTTAGCTGAAAAATGGCATGCACAATGTGGATGGGAGCTCAGTGCCAGAGCGTGAACTGTCACCAACACTACCCTGGTACCTAGATACGAGACACAGTGCTTAGTGCCAGCATCAATGTAACTCAGCACCTGGATACTAGATACTGAAAGAACAGGGTTCTCATCCCTCTCCCCAGACTCAACCAAGTCCCATTCGGAACAACCCTATGCTCTGTGTTAATAGCTTCTGTCACCCTGGCACCTTGTATGTACCTCTACTATAGTATATTTCATAATTTTGATTTATTGGTCTATTTTTTTCTCTAGTTTTTGAGCGAAAACTAGCTCCTTGTGAGTAAGCAAAGTGTCTTGGAAAGGAAAGTACTTTTTTAAAAACCTGAAATGAAAAAGCCATTTACTTTATAAATTCAAAGAATACTTATCAAAGTCTTCCAGAAGCATCAGGTTCGCTGGCAACATATACCTTGTTCAAACTGTGAGTTACAGGTCACAATTGCCACCATCATTAATTAGTAATTATATAATTACTTATAGAATTATTAATAATAACTGATGTTCCAGATTATGTTCAAAATACCTTAAGCTCTTATTCAAATCCTCACCACCACCCTTGAGGCTCAACCTATCATTATCTGAAATGAGGAAACTAAGGAACAGAGAAGTTGAGGTACTTGTGGAAGATCATGGAGGCATCAAGTGGAAGACCAGGTTTGTAGCCATGCAGTCTGGCTCCAGGGCCCTCACCATAAGCACCCCAGAGCCCGAGTAAAGCACGTAAGGACTTTGTGTTCCTTTCTCCAAATGCTTCTGGGCGTTTCCTATGACCTGGTTCAACTAACATGCACTTTGCCATGCACCATAGTCTGTCATGCTGTTTCAGTCAGCATTCTCCCACTATGACCCAAAATACCTGACCACCACAACTTAGAGGAAGGAAGTTTTATTTGATCACACTTCTAGAGGTTTCACTCCATGTTAGGCTGGGTCATGTCTGCAGAGCTCAGGCATGGCAACAGGAAACAGAGAGCAAGGGGAGGGGACAAGGGGTATATGTATATGTATATATGTATGTATCTGTACACACACACACACATACACACACACACAGAGTCCCCAAGGCCACACAGCCACACCCTACCTGCCTACCTCACTAAAAAATAAATCCATTAATCCACCAATAGATGTATCCACTGATGAGATTAGAATCCTCATAATTCAATGATTTCACCTCTGAACATTTTTGCATTGTCAATACATGAGCTTTTCCAGGGACTTTCTATATCCAAACTATAATGCATACCTACACCTTTGCCCATGTCACCTGTTTGGCCCTTCATCCACCTAGTAGATTCTTGCTCATCCTTCAAGTCCTAGTTCAGTCATCTATCTTGTGAGGTCTTTCCTGATTCCCTGGACAGGGACTGCTGCCCTGTTTGCTACCAAACAATCTAGAACCTACTGGACTTCTGTTCTGTATACTGCACTGTGACTATCTGGGGGCTGTGCCTTTCTTTCAATGTGCCCTAAAAGCAGCTCACACAGACACAGCAGGACTTTGGTAAATGTGTAAGATGGGTCCTCTAAATTTGTGCATCAGACATATACACAGCATGGCCCAGTCTTGCTGAAGTCAGTTTAAAAAAAAATGTTACCTTCCCTGGTATGACTTACAGAGAGAAAGGAAAGAACAAGGCAATTAACCTTATAAACCCAAAGAACATATTTCACATTCTTTCAGAAACATCCAGTGCTCTGGCAACTCACAGTTTGTTGTGCTTTTTTACTATCAAGTTGTATTCATGTTTTTTTTTTCTTCCACAACTATACAATCTTTTAAGATGAGCCCCACCCAGACCACAGCAATAGTAAACCAGCTGCACACCCAATCTAGGCTGGACTGTCCCACCTGTATCCCAGCATGGAGTTCAAGGCCTGAGAGCCCAGAGCCCCACGCACTGTTCTCTGCAGGTAGGCATGTCCACCTGGATTTGCTCTGCATACCAGAGCTCCACGGACACTGAGGCCTTTTCCTTGCCCCATGGGCCCCCATGAGCCTTGCTTTCTTTTATCAAATAAGCCTTCTCCCAGGGTAGCAACCACCAGCACTAGCTCAGTTCTGTTCCAGATGACCAGCCACTCTGAACCAGAGCTTCTACCTTGTATAAATGCTCAGTGCCCCTCATGCTGGGAAACCCTTAAGCCTTGCCTCCCACTCAGTGAACAAGTACCAAGTTTATTCCAAGTTCTAAGCAATGATTACCAATAAGTACTAGGTCTTTTACATAGACATACCACAAACTCCTCAAAACCTTCCTGTAAAAACATATAATTATATCAATTCATTCATTCATTCATTCATTCATTCATTCAACAGCTCTATCAAATGCCTACTCTGACAGGCAGGACGATGAAGCTAGGTGACATTCCTGCTGTCACACAGCTGATGAGCAGTGGAAGTGGAATACAAAAGCAGATAGTATTAACTCCCATGATTTATTCCAGCTCTTGGTCCTTCCTCCGTGGAGAGATGAAGATTATGAGGGGAAGACATGCACTCTGAAATCTTATCATATTGCTATCTACCCTGGCATATAAATACATATGGCAGACCCAACCCTTCACAAGAACCCAGGCTATAGTTCCATGCTCTGTCCACTCCACAATACTGGTCATTTCCTGAACAGGTGATGAATTTTCACACCTTCCTTCATGTCCATACTTTCATCTGCCATACCCTGTCTTCACTTGTCCACTAAGTTCATCCCTACAGATCCAGCTCATTCACTCATCACTCAAAATGTATTAAAGAGATATTAGGCAACATTTTCTGAATGTTGAAAAGTGAAAAAGTTGAAAAGTGAGAAAGAGACAAGATTTCTGGTCACAGGGACACATACCTGTAGTCCCAGCTACTCTACAGCCTGAGGCAGGAGAATTGCTTGAGGTCAAGAGTTAGAAGCCAGCCTGGGCAACATAGTGAGACCCTGTCTTAAAACAAAACAAAACAAAGCAAAACAAAACAAAGTAAAGCAAAGCAAAGCAAAGCGCCAAGATTTGGCTCCTGTCCTTTGAAAGCTTACAGTCTAGTGGAAGGGAAAGACTGTATATGAATCAACCCCTTGAATAGCACGTCCTATGACAAGCCTAAGTATAGGCTGCCATGAGGGCTCAGAGGCCTAGAAGCCAGTCTTGGGTCTCTCCTCTGAGATTCTGCTCTCCCCCATTCCTTCTCTTGTTCTCTCCCTAATCCCACTACAATTTCCTACTCCCCACATCGTTCTCTATTGTACTGTTCATCCTGTGGTCACAGTATTTTTCACACTGAATAATAATTTATGACTTGATTATTTATCTTCATCACTAGAATCAATTCCTTGAGGAAACCAATTAATTGGCAAGTACCTATTGAGTTGCTTGTAGGACTGTGGTAGTTAAAAGCATGAGTTTTATCATTTCAATCCTAGCAAGTACTTACTAGCCATGTGACCTGGAGTAGGTTGCTTAAACATCTTAACCACTCAAAAGTTGCCACATTTCTAATATGGAATTCAATTAGGAACATACTAAAGTTCAACATGCCAATGGTATTTACCCCAAATCATAAACAGTTTCGTCTTTGGCCTCAGTCTTTGGCACTTCCTACGGCAACATCAACTCTGGCATTACTCAACCTTTGTGTGATCAATGACAATGTGACATCAAGGGTCCCCATCAGATCTAGAGATTTTAATAATGTCAGTAATACAAACAGTTGGGAACTTATTGTTAATATCACAATATTCACATACAAATATAGGTGAGCTATTTAAATATAACTTGGGGTAAAAAAATATCTCTTCATGCCGGGCGTGGTGGCGCACGCTTGTAATCCCAGTACTTTGGGAGGCGGAGGCCGGAGGATCCGGGTTCGCGGCCAGCCTCAGCTCGCACATGTGGGCGCGCACGCGAGCGTTCTCTCTTCCTCCCTCCCTCCCTGTCTCTCTCTCTCTCTCTCTCTCTCTCTCTACTTAGTGAGGCCCTCCGCAACTTCGTGAGACCTGGTTTCAAAAATAAAGGATAAAAAATAGGGCCGGGGGTGTAGCGCGGAGGTAGAACGCCCCTGCGTTCAATCCCTGGTACCACAAGAAAATTAAAAAAAAAATCTCTTCATAAGCTTTATATATTGAAAAGGTATCAGTTAGTTGGAATATAAATGCACATTTATTATTATGAAAGTAAAATACAATTAATGATTTTAGAAGCTATTACTATTATGTACCAATGATTAAGAAATATAAAATAATTTAATAAGATAATAGAGTAATAGTGAAACCAAATACCAAGACATTAATTAGTTGAGTTGAAAAAGAACATCATATAAGGCACCTGCCTATAATCCCAGTACTTGAAAAGCTGAGACAGGAGAATCTCAGGTTCAAGGCCAGTGCATAGTAACTTAGTGAGACCGTTTCAAAATTTTAAAAAATTTAAAAGGACTAGGGATGTAGCTAAGAGGTAGAATGTCTCTGGATTCAATCTCCAGTAATACACACACACACACACACACACACACACATACACACACACACACACACACACACACGAACATTATATATCTTTAGACACTATGAACCTTATAAAACATTAAATAATATTAAGCAACGTGCTGTTAAAATAAAATTATGTTACAATTTTAATCTTTATGGCACTATTTATTTCTTATACTCATAATGTAAAATTATTTAGAATTACATATATTTTATTATTTAATTCCAGTTAAAGGTCTTTGAAAAAAAGTTCTACTTAGAAATTCCCTACCTTTTATAAAGATGAATTAAAAGCAGTATGTCAACCTTACCATTGCCATATTTCACAAGGAAGAAAAACTCCATAATTGTGTGCAAGAACACTAATAATAAATCATCTCTAATATAAACACAATAAAAATATAGAGTACAAAAAACAGAAGCACTAGAGAAAAAAATGAAGTTCCCACAACATGTTTTCTTTCTGCTAACTAATCTTTAAAATTACAGACTTTAAAGTGTGTCATAAGAGGACAATTCCTTAAAACCCTGAGTCTGCAAAGGATGTGGGACTGGTACTCGGGTGAGAAGATATGCCTGGGATGCAGATCTACAACATAAGCCACAATAAGAAATTACTGGTGTTCTTTGAGGTGGGTGGTAAGAGTGAAGCATGTACTGTAGAAGGTTAAAGAATGAATGGTCAATTAAATAAATTAAGGAAGTGGTTGTTAATCATTCATATGGAAGATTTGGCTACAGAAAGAGAGAAAAGGGGCTGAGGCCCACAGCCTGATTTTGTAAAGTGTTTTGACTTCTTAAGTTAGGAAATATAAGCTGAACATCATCGAACATATTACATTTGCACACACAAGTCTAAAGAATTGTTGCTTCTGCATGCCAAAAATAAATGTATAATACTGACTCCACCCTACCATCCAAACATATTTGATTCCTAAATGCTTGACTTTAGCTGATCCAGTTTCCTTAACTTTCAGAACAAACAGAAAAGCAAAACTTTGAGGTCAAGACGTATTTATGGTCGAGACCATGATTTTGCACATTTGTGATTTTCCTGACAAGCATCCAGACTTAACATCTATATACTTATAGACTGAAAGGGAAATATACATATACAAGTGGATACCCAGGTTCATGCTGCACTGGATCATACATGTAAGTCTGAAGTTCTCAGATATGCAAGTACACATTCTTAAGAACTTTCTTCTAATGGCTAACAATGTATACATGGCAGGAAGAATGAAAAAAGGGAAATCCTACTGCATGAAAAGCTATAATTGAAGATGATAATAATATCATAGTATATCATGTCAAGAATGCCCAGTATGTGCCAAGTATTTTATATACAAGAGCCAATCCTTACAAAGAGCTATTGTTATTCCCACTGTAATTGATAAAACTATGGCTTAGGGGAGACTTTATAGGTAACCAAGAACAAGAACTTTAGTGAGCCAGTTTTGCCTCTCATCCAACTCTGTTACTGTAGGAAAGTTTCTTACCTTCTCTAAACCTCACCCTGCTCCTCTTTAAAATGGGTTTGATCATACCTACCTCAACAAGTTAAGGCAAGAAGTGTAAGAAGTGAGAAATAGTGCAAATAAAGTACCTCATATGGAATATAAGTTATTAGTCAATAAATAAAATGGCAGCTATGTTGACCATAACTGTTATTGCCCAAGACCACACAACCAGAAAGAGACAGAGGGAAAATTAAACTCATATTTATTTGACTGATGCTAAAACCAATGCAGGCAATAGCACTTATTGAGAACTGACCATGTGCCAGCCTTACCACGTCAATGCTTTACATATATTAACACAGTCAGTCATCACTATAACCCCATTAAATAGGTACTATTATCCGGGTGTGGTGGTGCACACTTGTAATCCCAGTACTTGGGAGGCTGAGACAAGAGGATCTCAGGTTTGTGGCCAGCCTCAGCTACTTAGTGAGGCCCTCCGCAACTTAGTGACACTCTGTTTCAAAATAAAGAATAAAAAATAGGGCTGAGGACGTAGCTCGGAAGTAGAATGCCCCTGGGTTCAATCCCCAGTACTGCAAAAAAAAAAAATAGGTACTATTATTACCATTAATATATAGATGAGGAAACCCAGATATGCAGATGTCCCATAGGTAAGAGCTATTGGAAGTTTGACAGGATTCCTCTACCTCCAGTTTTAGGTACTTTCAACAACATGATCTCTACATCATCACCACATTCATGATACATTTGCATTTTGAAACTACATACAACATCTCAGATATATTTTGAGAACAGAAATGGATATAGAAAAGAACATTGCTTTAAGTTCTTTGAGAAGATAGGGCTATATAAATGGAAGGCAATATTACTATTTTGCAAAGACATGGACAAGTTACACTGAGAATGTTGCAATCCTAACTTGCCAGGTCCTAGTTGAATCAAATTGGACTTCTCTCTAGATTTTCTTTTTTATTCTATAAAATCTCAAGACATCTGAACTATTTGAAATATACCAAAGAATGGCTCCCAAAATTGCATATGAATTTACGCTCACAAACAAAATCCCTCAAATGCATGTACACAAAAAGGTCAACACAACCTATTTCCCCACAGAAATGGCCTTTGGAAACACTTTTTCTCTTATTTTTATACTTGTACAGTCAAATGATCATGATCAACAAGAATGAGATAAAATTGACTGCAGCTGGAGAAAAATGCTGATGTGAGTGGCTAAAAACATCATGTGCAACTTGCAATAAAAGGGTACAGGATCATAATGTAAGTCGAGGCCCCAAAGGCTCCATTCTCCTGCAGTCTCATCTCATTAAGACTAGACACCGCAGCTGTTTTTTCCCAAATCAAGTCCTAGAGTAACAAAATTAGAAGGACCCCCATCCTTCAGATGTGTTCTTGAAAGTATCAAGTCCTTGATCTGGAGAGATTTTTATAGACAGTTGACAGGTCAGACCTGAGTGCATGTTATCCCAAAGGTCAAAGAGTTGGCAAAATGGATATGGCTGTTGTCAAACAGGAATGAGCTCCCTTTGAAATCTGAAGCTTAGATGAGCTGACTCCAAAGCACTCTCTGTGAATGAGCAAAGAGCAAAAAAATTAAAATGCTGCCCTGTGTAAGCTGAGACCCCTTTTAGGTAATGTGGGGTATCTTGCCCTGCCCTTCTGCAATGAACAACCCACCATTAAAGTCTGGGTGAAAAGAAGCCACCATGTGAAGTGGGATGGTGTTAGCAAAGAGCCACAATGAACACTTCACTGTCTACAGCCTGCAAATGTCCACGATAAAAAGCCTTGCTTAATGTCCTCCACCTTCCAGTGGAGTCTGCTCAGTATTTGCCTTGCCCTCTATTTATTGCGCCCACCTACTTAATTTCCCCCCATGGTTTGATTCTATTCTATGGATAACTTCTGGCCAAATTCCTTGTTGTACCACCAAGTACTTGAGTTGTTTCTGTGGCCATTATCATTCAAGAAGTTTCACTATATTGTTATCTGAACCCGCTCTGACTTTTAGTTTAGTAAATCAAATGAATATTCCACCCCATAAATCAGAAACATAATCCTGTGCCCTCGTCCCAGAGGCCCCAGTAGCTGTGGAATGGAATACCAGTGGAATTAAGGGAAGTTTTTGCAGACTCAAATATCATAGAAATGCAATAATTTGTCTTTATTAATAGAAGGTCAAATACCATGTACCTCTGACAGTTGCATCAATATTTTTACAGTCTGTAGGTCTTGACTTTCAGCAATGGCCCCTTTAACACAAAAAAACTTAAGTCCAAATCCTGACATTGTTAAATTGCTTTTAGATACCTTTTCAAAAAGAAGTAGATTTAAGACATAAAATATTCCAACTGGTGCCTGGTTTTCTCTGCAAGTAGACCTCCCAGAATTCTGTTCCTTGGAATATCAGCCATTCTGCACCAGTGACTCTGGATTTTTGATGCTCTGCAATCCTATAATGCCCAAGGGCTGTGGCTGTTTCTGGAAAGTGTGATGACTTAGACTCCCTTGGTCCTCCATTTCCCAGTTCTTCTCCTTCCCTTTTTCTGTTATCCCAGCATCAATGGACTCCTTCTTCACCCACCAGGGAAGCCTCAGATAGCTGAGATCAATGAAGGAGATTTTATGCTTAAGATCACTGATTGGTAAAGCCATCAGCAGTGGGGGAAAGGGGCAAAAATTTAAAAAAAAATCATCAAGGTACAAACATCCTTGGGACTGGCCTTGGACTTCACTTGTAGAATAGCAAGTTTGATATGATTATTTGCCTAACAAACTCTTCACTTTAGAAAAACAGGTATTCTGGGATTGCTTTAATAATCAGTTAACAAACAAGTACAACCTAATCGGTTCTAATCGGAGACAGGATACCATTGCGGTAAAGAGCCCAAATCCTGGGATTCAAATCCAAGCTCTGCCACTCGTTAACTATGTGGCCATGGGCAGGTCCCCTGGCTCTTTGAATCTCAGTTTTCTTATCCAGGAAATATATATGACAACAATAGTACATATAACATAAGGACATTGGAAGGACTAAAAGGCTTAGTATATCTAAAATCTATTTATGCCTACCTAGCACACATTAAATTCTCTGGGAGCATAAACTACTAACACTATTATTACTATACAGTAATGCATTGCTTAATGATTGAAATGTGTTCTGAGAAATGCATTGTTAGGTGGCTTCCTCGTTGTGCAAACATCATAAAATGTCCTTACACAAACCTAGATGGATAGTTTATTGTACACCTAGGCTATAGATGGTATGGTCTATTGCTTCTCAGCTACAACCTGTACAAAAATAAGATATAAACAATAAATAGAATCTCTATAGGGCACTTACAATAAATGGAGCTTAAAGGACAGGAAGGTGCTCTGGATGAGTCAGTGAATGAGAGCTGAGTGAATGTTAAGGCCCAGGACATTCCTGCATATTACACTTTATAAACACTGTACACCTAGGTTACTCTGAATTTATTTTACATTTTTTCTTTCATAAAAAATTAACCTTAGCTTACTGTAACTTGTTTCAGTGCTGTGAAAATATTACCAGTGTCCTAAATAATAAAATGCATTTGATGCCATATGAATGGTGTTCTAAGATGGTGCTATACTTTGGATTTTAAAAGTTCCTCAATGGCACATGAATAGGCTTGGTCTCCATAATGGCACTATTGGGAATAGATGGAAACTTTAAAGGTGGGGCCTAGTGGGAGATCATTAGTTTATTAGGGGCATGCCCTCTAAGGGGTAGTGGAAGCCTTACCCCTTCATCTTCTCTTCCCCTTACAGGTCACGAAGTGAGAATTTCTACTCTGCCGCATACTCCCTCCACGATGTGCTGACTCAGGACAGGCCCAAAAGCAATGGGGCCAACTCATCATGGATGAGAACCTTCAAAACTGTGAATCAAAATACTCCTTTGCTCCTTATAAGTTATCTCAGATATTTGTTATAATGATGGAAAGAAAACACAGATGGTAGGGAAGTAAATGTATAAAGTGATAGTCCATGGATTTTTAAATGTTAAGTCAAAAGTTGTCACTACATTCTACTCTCTAGAAGGTCAATGGTTTAACGACAGACTCTAGTATTAAGTTCCATCTACCTGGGTCTTATTTACCAGAAACAAATAACAACAAAAGTCACAGGGGCAGCTAACATTTATTGAGCATGTCTTACTATAAGCTTTATATACATGAACGCTTTCAATTCCCAAAACAAGACCATGAAGTACAAATAAGAAAATGAAGTAGAGAAATGGTATTGCTCAAGAAATGGTATTGCACAATAAATCACGGGTGGCGTCTTACCCCAGAGCCCAGACTCAACCACTCACCCTTGAGTCTGCTTCCCTTCCTCATGAAGGATACCCTCACACTATTTCCCAGGGCATGTCTAGGTTTTCTAGGGCTGGGAGCTTTTATTTGAGAACTCTTTAAGAAAAGGAATATGAACTTACGAATACAAAATTAGGTATAATAGTGAATAAGTAATAAAATTTAAAACAAATACCTTGAGCTTTGAGGATATAGGTCCCTTTTGTGTGAGATTAGACATGCTTATACAGAAATGATTTCTGATTGCAATCTCTCCCCTTGGAACATTCTACAACTCCCAACAATTCCCTGGATTCATATGAGGGAGGGGCCCTGACACCTAAGTTTTGCTGCATTCACTTCATGGGGAACCTGCTCCACTAGTGCCTAGCAAGCTCTTAACCTTTTCCAAAGCAGTGCAACAAAGGCTAGATCTTAGGATTGGAGGGAACTGGTCAGTTCACTACAAGACCAAAAAAAAAAAAAAAAAAAAAAGAAGTGGAGATGAGTGGAGTGTGAAAGGAATTAGAATTTCATCCATCCCAGTGAGAGGCACAGCTTTGGAGCCATGCGATCCTAGGTCTAGATTCAGTCTTTTGGCTCCTTAGCAGCTATGTGATCTGAAACCTGTTCTTTAACCTTTCTGGGTCTCAGTTTCCTCATTTGTCAAAATGGCACATTGTAAGGACCAAATGGGCAACATGCACAATGCCCAGGAATGTTAGTTCCCTTCCCACTGGATGTGGCTTTCCTTTCCTTGTTTTTCTCTCCTTTTTCTTCCTTCTTACCTCACCCAGATATGGGGGTAGGTAAGTAGTGACCTGTCTGTACCACTACCATATGGTGACCTGTGCTAGGTGGCGGACCTCCATCACATTAAATTATTTGCTTGCTAATTCAGCAGGCATTCCCTGGATACCAAGATGGAAAAAGACATGCCACTGTCTTCAAGAGGCTCAATTAATGGATGACCCCAGTGCATGGAGCCTCTCTCCAGCAGTGGCTGAGATGCTCCTTCAGGGTGGGAGCCAGGCCTTAATCTGTTGCAAGCACTCAGAGGACACAGGCACAGCTTGCAGGGGCTGGATCTAACCGAAAACACCATGAGTTCACCTTCGCTCTCCATCTCTCCACCAGTCCCTACACCAGTCTCCCTGGACAGGCCACAGGGACGCAGATCCACACCGTTTGCAGGGCTGGACAAATGCAGTTTGCCGGAGAGGGCACTGGGCCCATTGTTGGCACTCACCTCTAGAACAAAGAAGAATGCTGGCCCTCCCAAGGCAAACAAAGGCAGACTTTCCCTCAAGAAATCCCTTTTCCTTTCTGGGAAATAGCATGCAGACCCTTAGTCCTCCACCGAACTACATTTAAAATAGCTTTTGTGAAGGACAGACACAGTGGCCATTTTTATATATGTGTATGCAAGCAGCAATGAAGTGATTGTAATGTGAACAATGTGTACTTCTTCCCGCTTCTGCAAGAATAGATGACATTGTGCCATGGGCCTGGGAGGGGGTGGGGGCCCAAATAAAGAAACCAAACCTTAAGTTTTATTACATGAAATTCTGATAAAAAGCACTTCGAAGCCTCTTTCCCATCATCAAAAAACCACACTGGGCAAGATCAGAGCTTAACAGCCAAAAAAAAAAAAAAAATTCAATCCCTGAGATCATTTTCCTGAAATAGAAAACTACATATGTTTCTCAAATTTCACATCAAGCCACTGCAGAGGCCAGACGGCAGGGCCGAATCGGGCCAAAGTAAGTAAGAGAAAAGGAAGGGGGAGCAGGGTGGAAAAGGGAGTCAACAGAAGAAAATGAGCCCATTCTTCCACATCACCACATTTCTCTAGCACAAGCTAAACTTACAAACACCCCCACTTTTGCAGAACTTGTAGCTAGGGTTGCTTATCGGGCAGTCTTTACTTTGTCAAATTAAGACACATTGCCTTGGATTAGCAAGACTCCTTAAATTCAAAATGACTTCATGGTTGGCTCAGAGTTCAGTGTCTCCAGGGCCAGCAGCCAGGAAAACATCCAGTGCACAGCCCCCTCCCCTCTTCATACTGACCTACCTGACTTTTCCAGGAGACAGTAGAGCGAAATCCCAAGCAAACGGGCTGTCAGGGTTAATTAAAAGTCCAAACACCTCTCTAGAAACCATCTCCAACTCATTATTTATACAGAATATAAGGCTCCTCACAGGCTAGGCTGGGAAGGGAGGAGGAGACGAAGGGCGGAAACAGGTTTGAATGGCATTTGGAACCCATTAATTTTTAAAAGACAGGCTGTCCCCCTATATGGACCCAGAAAGGTTCAAAATGTAAGGAAGCCAGGAAGATGAATGAGCTGAAGATTGTTGAGAAAACCTGGGGAGAGGGCTCAGCTTTTGAAAGGAATAATATCTGGGCAATAATGAGAGCTGACACTTTTTATTGGTGAATGTGGGTTTTGGCACATTTTCATGATACAGGTTGACAATTTTTTGTATTTAACAAAAGGAAAAACAATCTTCTAAATGACTTGGGAAGAAAGGGCTCCCTGACGGCAATTTCTTAATAACATTTAAGAATTCTCTTCAAAGGCTCTTGACAACAATTTAGAGAGGAACAAAGGAAAATGAAGAAAATAAGGGAAAAAGAAGGTACATTATTAAAAAGAAAAGAAAAGAAAGAGAGGCAAAGAATAGGAGAAATAGAAGAGAAGGGAAGGGTACAGCATTTTCACATTAAATTATATCCAAAGGTTGAATTCTAGGGTTAGACCTTAATCTTTTTTAAGGAAAAGAGTTTTAAGACAGAATCCATAAAGAGACTTTAGACAACACCATTACATCTCAGATGCATAACTTCAGGCCTGGGATGGGCTCCATGGATCACCTAATCCAACCATTGCATTTTGCAGATTAGGAAACTGAGGCCGGTAGCCCAAGGTTACCAGACACAAGTCTTCTGAGCTCCCAGCCACACCACTTCTGTACTTGTGTCATGGGTTCCTGGCACCACCAAGCCGTCAGAACCTCACAGTATCATGGGTCCCAAGACTGAAAACTGATATTTTAATCAGATTGACTGAACTTTGAGACTACCCAGAATTGCACAAGAACAATACATACAGAAGGTTCAATTACCAAGGTTATGAGAGACCACTAAAGAGGGAGCCACCCTGGGCAGAAAACTAATTTAAGAATCCACAAAGCCTAAGATGTCCCATCCATACTGAGAGAAGACTTCTGGTGCTGGCCAGGAAAAGGACCCATGCAAAGGATGATATGGGGATGTCTCCCTGATAATCTAGCCCCTACTCTACCTCAAAGTATGACTCTTCCAGGGTCTCAGTTATATTACCTGGAAAATGAGCTCTAACTTTGTACTGCTTTCACAGTTTCAAAACATTTTCAAAACAGAATATACCATCATATCCACTAGTAAACGAGGAATCAAATTCTAAGATCATTCCACTTTGCCATATCGAAAGAACAAATGAGATTAAATTCTAAAAGTGATTCAAGATCTCAAAGAAAATTGTTAAGTAAAGGAAAAGCTATATTGCTGCTTGGTTAAAAAGTTACAGTCATGCTGGCTATCATGTTTCAGGCATACAAAATTCATGTCTGGATGTATGTATGGGAGCTGGGAAAGAACTTTACAGAAATTGAATACATTCAGACGGGTGGTACTCAACAAAGGGTGCACATCACAATCACTGGGGTCATACATTTTTACCCATACCCCAAAGGACAATGAAGATCCTTAACCTTTTCTATCCAGATTTGCTTTACTGATGAAAAGTAAAAGACAATAACCTGACCCCTCTCAAGTTTTGCCTCACTGTGCAGAGACAGGCCGTGACATGGTAGGGAAGTGCTGGTTTAAGGCAACAGCAGGACTCACCATTCTGGAGAACCTGTGCCTTGACTGGTATGGAGGAGAAGCCCAGATGTTCACACCTCATTCCCCTCCTGGCCCAGCATAGTCCATCTTTGCCTTCCCTGGACTTTCAGGCTCTGAACTGACAGGCCTGAGGTCTCCAAGGCACCTACGCACGTGTTCACATTCATGGTAGTTCGAGACGTGAGTGATTCTCACTCCATGCCTCATCGAACCCTGATCACATCACAGGAAGCCAAGATAAAAAACCCAATCCAGGAAAGAAGAGGAAGAAGAGAAAGCATTAAAAAGCTTTATTTAGTTTCTGAAAGGCCCATCCTTTCCACCCACCCACAAGCTATTTCACTGAACTTGAATTCACCTTAATACTAAAAAATAAATAAATAGAAACCAAAGGGAATGACAAATAAAGCAGTACTTCTTAGGCATTGCTATGTGGCAGAAACTGGCCAGAGATCCTACCCATGGTGCTTCATTTTCTCCATAAAGCTGATCCGTGTCGCTTTTGTCCTTTATGTCATAAGAGAAAATGGACTGAGGTCACCCAGATGAAAAGTGTCAGGGAAAACTTTGAGCTCTGAACTGTTTGGCTCTAGCCCTCAGATGGGTTTGAAGTGTTCACTAAATGGATGTCTATCTACTGCTGGATTAGAGAGGAGATGTTGCATAGTTGCTCCATGAATAGATATGCCAGGAATAAATGAATGCATGAATGAGTGGATGAATGAAGAAATCATGAGCTACAGCTGCTTCCAACTACCTCACCTCTCCCACAACTACCACCCTCACTCTCCTCTTTGTTGCTTTGTAGAAATATTACAACTTAGTATCTGGGATATTTGTCAGTGTAATTTACTGAGAAATTATGATTTTGTGATTTTTTTAATCTGCCCAATATCAATTCTCCTTAGTAGTAAGAGAACTCCAATTTTATTTGTGTAGTAAGGCATCCACCTAAAAGCCTACATTGACCAGACTGCATTCTAGCTAGGTTGGACCATGAACCTAAGTGTTGGTTGATGATATGGAAGTACAAGTATTATATAAATCTTCTAGAAAGGCTGGCTCAGATGTGCAGCACATATTTTTTATGTGCCAGCACCCCTGCCACCTTCCTTCTTCCTGCTATACAGAAGGTGAACTTGATAACAGAGACTTCAGAGCATCCTGGACCATGAAGTGGTCTTGAGAATGAAGTCAGGCTGAAGACCAGGAAGTCAAAATGTCAAAAGAGCTAGTCCCTTGGTGATTCTGTGGGGCCATTATAAGAGCCCAAGACTCCTTATGTCTAGATGTAGTTATTGAATAAAATCAACTGTTATGTTTTTATGGGTTACTTTGAATTTTCTGTTATTCATCAGTGAAGAGATAAGGGTCATATTTCTTCAGTAGATGGTTAAAACACTTTTATTTGCCAAAATTAAGGGTAAAGAAAATTTCATATTTATAGGTCATTTCTCAGCACTATTAAATTACTAAAAAGTAAGCTGATTAGAAAGAAGGACTGAATCATTCTTCCTAGAATGTATGAGAGCTATTTTATGTAAGACTATTCTGAGAAATCATCCTTCAATACAATCATAAAACAATAAATGAGATTTATCAACAAGCATATCAAAAATAACTTGTGTTTTTTTTTTCTTAGAAAAAGAAAATTTTATGAGACTACCTGGGAAATCCTTATCAAATATTTCAACTAAGGTCTATCCAAAAACTGAGACCTCTAAAATGATATAAATTCAATCCATTTTTCTTTCATTCAGAGATGTCTAGAATTTAAAACGCTAACACTTAAACCATAATAAGAGACCACTTAACACCTACTAGAGTGGTTATAATTTAATAAAAAGAAAGGACTTATTCAAGTGTTGGCAAAAATGTGGAGAAATTGGAGCTCCCATGTCCTATACTGTTGGTAGGAATGTAAACTGATGTAGCCACTGTGGAAAAGGTTGCTGTTCTTTAGAAAACTAAACATAGAATTGCCATATGAACCAGCAATTCCACTTCTCGATTATACCCAAGAGAACTGAAAGCAGGGACTTAAACAGATACTTATACACTAACTGCTGTGGTTTGGTTGTTTTGTCCCGCAAAGTTCCTGTGCTGGAAGCTTGGTTCCCAGTGTAGCAGTATTGAGAGGCGGTGAGATCTTTAAGAGGTGGGACATGGGGAAGGTGAGCAGGTCATGGGGGCACCACCCTCATGAATGGATTACTGTCTTTCTCAAGAGACTGTGTTAGTTCTATTAAGACTGGATTCTCAAGGGAATGGATTAGTTACCAAGAGAGTGGGTTCCTACAGAGCAGATCAGCCTCCACTCTGTCTCTCTCACACTTGTGCTCTGCACATGAGCTGATGTAGCATGAGGCCCTCCTCAGAAGCTGAGTAGATGATTTTGGACCTTTCAGAACCAAGAGCTAAATAAACCTCTTTCCTTTACAAATTACCTACTCAGTCTCAGGTATTTTGTTAGAGTGACAGGAAAACTAAGACACCAATATTCATTGTAGCACTATACTCAGTAGCCAAAAGGTGGACACAGTGCAATTGTTCACCAACAGGTCCATCAACAGATGGATGAATAAGCTAAATGTAGTGTATGTGTACACTGGAATATTATTATTCAGTCGTTAAAAGGAAGGGGATTCCAATACATGCTACAATGTGTATAAACCTTGAAAACATGATGTTAAGTGAAATAAGCCAGACACAAAAGGACCAGTATTGTATAGTTCTAATTGTATGAGGTATCTAGAGAAGGCAAATCCACAATAGACAAAAATAGATTAAGGTTAACAGGGGCTGGGGGAAATAGGGAATGGGGAGTTATTGCTTAATGAGTACTATTTCTCTTTGGAGTGATAAATCAGTTTTGGAAACAGCAGTGATAGTTATATAACATTGTAAATATAATCCACAAAATGGAGATTATACTGAATTATAATACCACTGAATTATACACTTAAAATGGTTAAAATGGCAAACTTTATGCGATATATATATACATATATATACCTATATATAACCACAATTAGTAAAAATAAATAATATACCAAAACATTGGATTGAATATATTATTTTATTTTTGTGGTATTAGGGGCTGAACCCAGAGGCGCTCTACCTCTGAGCTACACCTCCAGCCTTATTTTATTTTTTATTTTGAAGCAAGGTCGCACTAAGTTGTTGACAGCCTTGCTAAGTTGCTGAGGTGGGTCTCAAACTGTGGTCTTCCTGTCTCAGCCTCCCAAGTACTGGGATTACAGGTGTATGCCGCCATGCCCAGCTGGATTGAATACTTTAAATGGGTAATTTGTGAATTGTACAGTATGTGGATTATATCACAACAAAACTGCTTTTTTTAAAGTCAAGTCAAGTTGTATCTTGGATATGCAAATGAGAAAGATCAGGGAGACAAGGACTGAGGGAGGGATGTGGGCTGCAGTGTGCCACCAGAGGCAGATATTGGCATGGAAGTTTCTCCCTCTCCTCCTCTTGCTGCTGCCTTGGCCCTTGGAGAGGAGGACACTTTTGTACTAGCTGCTGTCCCTACTCCAAGTATCTCCAGAGCACACACAGCTGACTTTGTACCCATCCTCTTACTTAATTTTCTCCAAGAGGGTAAGGGAAATCCATCTCATCATTGAGAGACTAGACTATAGTAAGCCACATTTTCAGGGTCACTGCGTCAAAGGCAAGGTGGTAATTTATGCCTGGACCTCATGCAGTTCATGTCTTCACCTCCTACAGGTATAACCAGCTTGGCCTCCCACTGCCATGGAGTAAGCACACCAGAACAGGCCTGCCTTCAGACTGCTGTGTAAGGTCCTAGATGCGAGATCTGATGAACTTCCTACCTTCCCCACACCCACATATGTCCACACACACCTGAACATGCAGATGATGTTTAGCTGAGCTCCATAATTCACCCAGTATATCAAAGTTCTGTACATCAGAAGTAAAACAGTATGAGGTAAAGTTGGGAGTGGTGGCACATGCTTGTAATTCCAGTACTTGGGAGGCTGAGACAGGAGAATCGCAGGTTCAAGGCCAGCCTCAGCTACTTAGTGAGGCCCTCCGCAACTTAATGAGACCCTGTTTCAAAATAAAGAAGAAAAAATAGGGCTGGGGGTGGAGCTCAGAGGTAGAATGCCCCTGGGTTCAATCCCCAGTAATGAAAAAAAAAAGAGTATAAGGTAGCTTTTAATTCCCCATTTAGCCAGTATTTTTATATGATGTTTCTACCAATCAGAACCCCAATGGTAAGGGAGAGTAAGTGGCATTCTGAATCCATAACAGCAGGAATACCTACGAAGAGTTTACATAGTGAGAATTAATTGTCCTAAGTGAGATAATGGTATTATGGTTATATTGGAGAATGTTAGTACTCTTGGGTGATCACGTTATAGAATTTAGGAGGGTAGTAGTGTGGTGCCTGCAATATGGCAACAAATGGTTTAGCAAAATAAACAGATATATGTGTGTCACAAATGATAGACATCTAAATTGATAAAGCAAGTACTCGAGAGCACAGATGGAACTATACATTAAATAACTGATGGATGTAGGTGGAGGGTAACAGATATTCAATACACCATTTTCTCAACTTTTCTATAGGTTTGAATTTTTTTCAAAAATTATATCTGGGGAAAATACTAAAACAAAAATATGCAACGAATTTTCACTACTAAATTTCACTAATTTAAGAAAATGCTCAAATCCCAATATAATATTTGTAATTGACATAAATAGGTAATCAATTGTTTTAATACTAATTAATATAATTATTAATTTACATTGACATAAATTAGTATAATAAGCATTTAATATAAAAATTAACTGTATTAATATAAAATGCAAATTAAAATGCGATCTCCATGTTAGCTTTTCATTAATGTGACAAAATACCCAAGATAGTCAGTTTTTAAGGAGAAAAGGTTTATTTTGGCTCACTTTAGTTTGCTTGGCCCTGTTGCACTTGGGCCTGTGGCAAGGCAGAAGCACATGGTGGAGGAAACCTGTCTACTTCATGGTGGGAGAGAAAGGAAAGGACTCAGGTTCCAATATTCCCTTCAAGGGCATGTCCCCAGTGACCTAAATTCCTTCCACGAGGCTCCACCTCCTAAGAGTTCCACCATCTCCCAGTAGTGCCACAGGCTGGGGACTAAGCTGTTATCACAAGGACCTTTGGGGTCATTCGAGATCCAAACTGTAATGATCCCATTTTATTTATTTATTTATTTTTTTGCGGTACCGGGCATTGAACCCAGGGGCGTTCTACCTCCGCGCACACCCCCGGCCCTATTTTTTTTTTTTTTTTTTT